>VXAY01004929.1:1878942-2042279 GCA_013399855.1 Oxyruncus cristatus | reverse complement strand
TTTTTTTTTTTTTGGTCAGTATTAGACTGATTTAACTGTCTTGCCAAACTTCATGGTGTTGGCTGGGTCAGAAAATGATAAACCAGTTCAAGAATGTCCATCCACACTGAAATATACATTTGATTAGCTGATTCTGAATATCAGAGCTCTTAGGTTTGTCTGCACTTGAAAGTATTTCTCAGTGTAGCTTGACTGGCACTCTCCCATCCCTCTGAAGAGACGCAGTTTATGAGAGTCACTTGCTGAGGCAGCTCAAAACCAATTCAAGGAAAAGGCCTTCCTTTTGATATCAGCATTACCAAGTCTGCCTTAGGCTCCTTGTTGCCACAGCCATTTTGATCAGAAAAGGCATTTTTTTTCAGGCTTGTAATCAACAGAAATGCTTATCATACTGGTGAAACAGTGAAATGGAGGCCAAGTTAAAAGCAGTGTACTTGGAGTTCTGCTGGATAAGAAAATAAGTATTTCCTTGATCACACAGAAAAGGAACTGTTGTCTTTAAGATGGGGTGCATTTGCATTACAGCAGACCATACAGCAGTTTCTGTTAGAGCAGCAGTTGCAGAAACTGATGCAAGTTATTTTCTTTCTGAAAAGCTATTAGCTTTTTCTTTTTTTTTTGTAAACTGATAGACTGTCAACCTTCAGATCAGTGAATACTTAGGGATTTTTTTTAATTGCATGCATTGCTTCACTGCTACCTTGTGTATTATGTATGCAAAATCAACGCTCCTTACATTTTAATTGGAGAAAGAAATGTGTTTGGCTACAAGTTCAAATGGGGGTAAAAGAAACTTGAACAAAAAACAGTTGGGGAGTAAATGCTGGAAGATAGTTTCTTTTGTGAGTCACAGAAAGCTCGAAAGTAGAAAATATTCAGAGAGCTGCCCCATGTCAGGGTAATATTTGTGAATGCTGACATTGCACAGGTATTAATACAAAACCTTGTGAGGAGCCTCTGAGGTCACTTGGGTTGTTCAGTCTGGAGAAGAGGAGACTGAGGGGAGACCTCATCACAGTCTACAGCTTCCTCACGAGGGGAAGAGGAGGGGCAGGCACTGATCTCTTCTCCTTGGTGACCAGAGGCAGGACCCAAGGGAATGGTATGTAACTGTGCCAGGGGAGGTTTAGGCTGAATATTAGGAAAAATTTCTTCACCCAGAGAGTGAATGGGCGCTGGAAAAGGCTCCCCATGGAAGTAGTCACTGCACCAAGCCTGACAGAGTTCGAGTGTTTCGACAGTGTTCTTGGGCACATGGTGTAGTTCTTGGGGGCGGGAAAGAGGGTTCTGTGCAGGGCCAGAAGTTGGACTTTGATGATCCTTGTGGGTCCCTTCCAACTCAGGATAGTCTATGATTCTGTGATTCCATGATTCACTACACATCAGCAAATTTCTCCCTAACAGTACACAGTCCACTGTTTATTATTAGTTGCTATTAGTTGCTATGCATCTAAAATCACCCAACACAGGAGGGTTTGATCGATTTCTCTGTAACAGCAACAGCTAAATTTAGTTGATACTGCACCTGTTATGGAGCAGAGGATGGAATATTTCTTACCTTTACCTGAGGGGCTCTTTTAACAGTACTTTGTGTGTTGTAAATACTGTGTGCTTAGCACCAAAATAGGAGGGACTAGTGAAAAGCTGAAGCAAACAACCCACAAGCTGAAATGGTTGGGTGAACTATTCAACAAATACCTATGACAAATATAAGCAAAATCCATTTGCAAATTATTTGTTAATCAAAATAACCTGAATCCTTAGCTGGTATAATTTGTAGCTAACAGTTTGTGAAGCTGTAA
Source organism: Oxyruncus cristatus (assembly GCA_013399855.1). NCBI lineage: Eukaryota > Metazoa > Chordata > Aves > Passeriformes > Cotingidae > Oxyruncus > Oxyruncus cristatus. The sequence continues at coordinate 2,040,477 of VXAY01004929.1, read as the reverse complement.
TGGGCAAAAAAAAAACACTTGAAAGGAATAAAATACCATGGCTGATTTTAATTGGATTTTTTTCTTACTGTTAATGCACGCAGAAATATTAATTTGTTTGTCATTATGAGTGAATCAACTGAAAAAATATTAGGCTGTGAAACTATATATACATATATATAAAATATATATATTGAATTACAGGCATGGGAACAGCCACAGTGAACAGAAACTTCTATTTGTTTTTTAGGTGCTTCAGAAGCTAACGGCCCCATTTGCTGTTACAGCAGAGATGTCTGGTTCCCAGGCATTTATAGGACTTCCCAAAGTCCCTCAGAGGTAATTTGCCATCACACTTCCCAAAGCCCTTTTTCCCTATCAGAGCTGGCAGATTGTCAGTGAGTCACCTACCAGGGCAAAACCCCCCACCCTCTACCTGTCCCTTCAGCCATGTACATCCTAAAACAGCAGTTCCCAGGCTGTAGTCAATCCCCAGTGGTTTTGCACAAGGGTTTAGCAAGAAATCTGCGGAGAATAGCTGAAGATTATCAGCGTACTACATCTGGGTGGTTACTCTGAAGGCTAGAAAGTTGAGTTCACAAGTTTGGGAAACACTAGATAGAGACTTATTTTTCAGCCTTCCTGAAATTTGAAGAGTGCTATCACAACCACCCAGTTTGTGCATGCATTGAAATGCTTATATTGTGAGTCTTAGAGATATGCTCAAAGAGACAAAAATGCCCTTAATAATATAGACTGTAGGTGCCATTTAGGCAAATATTTACATGGTTGTCTGGCAACTGGGATCTTTAGAAGTATGATTACCTCCTGGCTGTGAAAGCAGAACTTTTATTCAGGTTGGGATCTTAGGATCAGAACACGCTCTTTCCAGGTTTATTGAATAGTATGTGAATTCCAGTCTTTAAGATTTGCCCTGAACCACTATTGAAGTAATAACCAAAATGGAGTAAGCCTCATTGTAAGTTGAAATAATTTTATTTTTCATGGTTTCTTCAGTTTCATTTAATCTGTGTTTGCCTGCTCGGTGTAAACCCCCACTGTCTTTCTGAGATGTGGATGCAAACCGAAGATAAGAGTATGCACACCTTTTTCTTTTTTCTTCTTAGGGCTGCTGTGAAGTTACAGTAGCAATAGAAAGATGACAAGAAGTTCAAGACAAGATAAAGGACCCCAGTGAGATTGGACACTGAGAGGTGCACCAGACTTCCTCCTTTTGCTTGGCACTTCTCTTTTTATTCTTTGATTAAAGTCTTTTTCCTTTACTTACATCCTCCATTAAGATGTCTCAGTGTCATTTAGGGTGTTAATTGAGAGGAGGTTTAAGCTCATCAAGGCGATTATAAGTGATAGTTAAAAATTTCTATATATGGCCTATGCTGGAATCAGCACAGTAGGATGCCATTTTTCTTTTATCTAACTGACATTGGTAATAATAGATGAAATTATTACTAAATCGCAGCTGCAGAGATGATATCATGATTTTTTTGTGTAATCTTTGATGAAAAATTAATTTTTGAGAGGGATAATTTAAAATGATTTAAATAGTATTATACTGAAGTCCTTACTGGTAATTAACACCAATCTTGTCAGAAGTGAATCCACTTTTGCAGCTGTTTCTAAAGATACCTACAGTATTTGTAACTTTTCTGGGAGTGAAATTATAGTGTTTGGACTTTATTTTTACTGCATAAGGACCATTAAGAGAAAAGGATGCTAATAGAGAAGGCTTTGTTCTCCAGCAGGACCAAATTCTATTTCGCATTTTCAGTGTTTCTCTACGTGTGCCTTTAATTAGCTATGCGCAGCATGTAAGCAGAGTTCAGTGTATTCAAAGTAGACTTTACGTGGTATTTATATGTATGTATTCGCATGCCAGTGTACACACAGATATGTATATCTTTATGGGTTAGCTATATAAGTATACACAACTTTATTTGCGAGGGTTTTAATTGGTTGAACAGATGGCTGATCAGAAATGCTTCTTCATCTTCATCAGTGACTCGTCTTTCTTTCTTTGCATCGACTTTCATCACAGTGGCAAAAAAGTGCTCTAACGAGAAACAGCTGAAAATAGATTTTTCTTTGGTACTTTCATCATGCTTTAAATGACAGAAGTGGATTTTTTTGTCCTATATATAAAGACCTGCAGGAGAAGGTTAAAAAAGGAAATATAGTGAAATCTAAATAGAAAAATTTGAATGAGAATATGGGAGAGCCTCAGATTATTCCTCTTATCTTCATATTTTACTTTCTTCTTTTTTAAAGTACATGCTGATTTTTGACAAGATATATAGTCGTGGTTATTCACGCCAGCTACAGTACCTGCCAATCAGTTTTTCTTTTCCTCGAGTTTGGTGCAGAAAGGGGGAGGGAGGGACAGGAGTTGAAAGATGACACAATGGCTTAGAGGACTGTTACTTTAGGTATTCATTAAAAAAGGAGTTACATGGCCAGCTTCTGCTGTTTCTGCAATTTTATTATATTCAAATCAAAGTCTGACTTCTGTAGGCTTTATAAAGGAAACAATGTGCCTTATAAACAGAGTGCAAGGTTCACGAAGGAGTGGTTCACTTACAAGCAGATTCATGGCTTGAGTTTGTGTATAGATATGTGAATAATCTATCCCATTTTTAATTTTAAAGAATAACTTACCCTTTTTTTCTTTTTCTTTTTTTCTTTTTTTTTTTTGCCAGCATTGAAGTCTTTTGCAAACACTTGCTTTTATTCTCTGCGTTCCTGTGGATACATCGCTGTTGTACCCACTTTGCAAATTGGTAAACTGAGGAATGCTTTGACTGAAGCAACTGAGAAAATCGTATAGCTGGCTGAGAGTCAAAAGCAGAAGTAGAACTGGGGATTCTGGTCTTCTTTCCCTTTTCTCTAGCAGCCAAGCAAAACCCCTGGAAAAGTATGGTTTAGAAAGGAAAAATTACCCTTTGTATATTTAGCTCTGTTTGAACTGAATGTGGAAGAAAGACTCCATGGTTTCAGTGTAATAATCTGATGATTTTTTTTTCCAGGTAGAGCCTTGTTTTCATAGGCTTTCTCCTGATAAACAGAGTCAGCAGTCTGCCTTTGTGCCCAGTGCAGCTGTAGAAGGACTGTGCTCCTTGCCAAGTGTTTGGGGGGCCCAGAGGAACAAAGATGTGGTGAAACCTGGAGCTGCAAGCACAGTAGCCATAGAGAAAGACTGACATTCTTCAGTACTGCTGGGGTGGGTTAATCCAATGCAGATACTTTCTAGAAGAAAGGGAGAAATATGGAAATGATAAATTTCTGGAGGTTAAGGGTTGGGAGCAGTAATTTCTTCACAAGCATGAGATAGGGGGATAGGCAACTTCTACATTCTATTATTAAAGACTTGCTGAGAGAGAGATTGAAACTAGAATTCAGGGATAAGTATACACCAGCACCATCTGGCTCCTTAATTTCAGCTCTTTGGACTGGGACAGTCTGGAGATAAGAGAAGACATTATTAGGACTGTCTCCTCACAGCTTTGATGCAGGTGATCATGTGCTTAAAAGCACAGCCCAAAGTTGTACTGGAATTTTCTTTTTCTCCCATTACAATTACTGCAGAATAAAGCTGATATTTGTGTGCTGGAAGGAGAAAGAAAAGGTGCTGGGAATAAGAACAGCAGCTTCAGATTTTCTGAGCCTTTCTTTTCAGATTTTGACCCCTTGTTTGCAGGCTTTGAAACCCTGATAGAAATGGTGTGGGTTTGGGAGGAGGTAATCTTGGCTCAGGAGGTCCGGCAGATGGTGTTGGCAAATGGCACTGCAGGCTCCTGCAGCGTGGTGCAACACTCTGGAGGTGGGTAGGGGAGCAACGAGGTTGTGGGAAGCAGCTGGTGGCAAATACACTCAAGATGGCTCCAGTGAGCAACTACAAACAACCTGCTAGGGTGGAGAAGGAGCAGACTAGAGCTCAGAGCAAATGAACCAGCACTGCAGTTATGTCCCACTTCAGGAGGATGTGTCAGAGGTGAAGGTCAGTAGTTGACAGAAACACAGGTAATGCTTGCTGTCCTGCTCATCCCTAATCTCTGTGGGGTAAACCTTTCTTAGCACAAGCCTAAGGTCTTAGAACTCAGACACGCTGCCATTAAAAAAAACCAAAACAAAACCAAAACTCTCTTCATGACTGGAAAACTCAGTTCTCTTTTATAATGGTGTAAATCCATAGGCTTTCTCTCTTTTACTATTGAAGATAATGAAAACAATCTGAGAAATTAATATCAACCACTTCTGTCTCCAAAGAGATTAGTAGCTTGGAACAGTAGGAGGTCGTTCTTCCTAATCTAGAGAGGATTTTAGGTGATGCTTGGGGATAAAGCAATAGCATAAAACTAAAACAGGCAAGTAACATATGGTTGCATTTGAACTTGTTCAAAGCACTGAGATAGGTAAGCAGAAGAGATCTGCAGCACTTACACATCAGGTAGCACCAGCTAGGAGCTAGAACATTATGGCGTGAGTTTATGCCAAACAGGTTCACACAGCTTCACCAATGCATCTTCATCCAGAGCTGTATATTTTTCAGAGATGGACCTTTGTCTGCAAACCCTTAAAAAACTGATAAACTTAGTTTTATATATATTGCAAAAAGGTTTTCTACTACAGTGAAAACAAGCAACGAGAATGTCACTAGTCTCCAGCATTTCTCTAAGGCTCATGATATCTCTGGTTATTATTTACCTGGCCTCCCTATCTCATCGTTATTGTCTTTTACTTCGTAAGTGCATCATCTTAAGAAGTGGCTATGAAGTAAATGGCTATTAGGTATTCAGGCCAGACATGGGGAAGGTCGACAAAGAAGCACTCTTGGTTGGCTGAATAGGACATCCTCGTTGCAGTCCTTGAACTAGGGTCCATGCCAAACATTCTGTGCTGTTGCTTCCAAGATGGACAGATGGAGGCCTTATAAAATAAGACAGGATTCTCCTTCCTTGCCAATGTCTAAGCATGCTGCCTCCATACCTGTTCCAGGTGTTGATGTAAAGGAGCAAGGTGACTCTCTCGCACATCATGCGTAACATGCTCGGTTAAACAGAATTGAATATGAACTGTCACATCTTTTGCTGTTGCGAATCAGTGCCATAATTCTTCAGTCCATTTATAATTAGAAAGAAGGGCTATTGGTTAAAAAATTCCTTTAAACTGAACTTCTCGAGAACATATCTCCATACATTAGAAGGGTTTGGGTGGTTTTTAAGGGTGATTTAAACACAAACAAGGAAAAATTGAATGTGAGGTTGGGGTTTTTTTCACCCTCTCTGTTCCTTTTTCCTGTTATATATCCAACTCCATTTACTATGATCTATGCCTGAATTGCTGGTGAAATTATGATATCATAACAGTCAAAAAGATAAAGGGAGGAATGAATCAAGGAAAGTAAAGTAGTTTTAGTGGTAATTCATGTTACATTTTGTGTTTTTCTTTTGTTAGCACCACTGAGCTGTACTGCAGTAAAGCAGTATAACCTTTTGGAGAGTGTAAGTTTAAAATGTCTTCTTTCCCAATCCTCTTCAACCATAATGATATGTATTTTTATATCACTAATCAGTTCAGTGATTAAAATTCAGGAAAACCAAAACTGACATTTAAACATATCTCAGAAAAAAAAACAAAACAAAAAACCAAACCTCAGTCAAGTAACAGAAATAAAACAAAAACCCAAACCTCAGTCAAGTAACAGAAATAAAACAAAAACCCAAACCTCAGTCAAGTAACAGAAATAAAATAAACCTTCTGGCATTCTTCCTTCATTCATCATGAAGTATGTGCTATATAAAACTAACTCCTGGTAAATTATTTGTAGATCACCTTTAAAGAAGCTCCTGAAGTAGTAATGCATCCCCTGAAATGAAAAGACACAGAGATTTTCTATTCTTTATATAAAACATGCTTATACTTTAAAAACACTTTTACAATGGGTTTAAGGAATGATAAGGATGTGTCAGTGTTATATGATGTTTGAGTAGCAGCATTTTGCAGTGATCTGAACTACAGACACACAAAAGTGCAAAAACAACCTTGAAAATGCTTTCACAGACTTCATGTGTTAATCACTGCAGAATGGCTTCAAATTAAGGAACAGAGTGCAATTGTCTCTATATAAGTGCCTCACTCTGGAATGTAAGTGAAATAGAAATTTAGTGCAGTAGTTTTCAAGGCAATCATTAATATTTACATTTATCAGCTGAAAAGCACCCAAATGTTATAAAAAGGTAACTTTTACAAAGTAGAGTACCTGTTTCCCTGCTAACAGGCAGCACTTAGCCATCTGAAGTCAGTCTCTTTCTTTCTCTCCCCTTCCTTTCTTACCAGAACAATTGTAATGCTGTCTATAATGCCAAATTCATGTATGTTTTCCTTCTTGTTATGCCATTAAGATGAATCATTTGCAGTTAGACTATATTGCTTCCTCCTCATTAAATGTATTTTGTTATTTCACAGTTGTACTTTACTTTTTAACATACATTTACTTGATTTGTATGTTCTTTGACTCCAGATATAGTGTCAAAAACCTTATTTATTCTAAGCTGTTCATGAAGAGAATTTAAATGCATCACAGGATAGGTAGATGTACCTGAACACTCATCACCAAATACACTCCAAAATATTGTTGTTCATTGTTCCCTTCTACATATTCAAGAGATATTTGATCAAAATGTATAACAAATATGAAAACATATAAAAGCTTTGAATTTTCAATGAGGAAAAGAAAATGTGGAAAAACAGTATGATGATGTTCTTTGCTTAGGAGCACTGGTTATGGTATTTATGCTGGAGAAAATAGCAAAATGCACAGAGTCTGACTAGTTTCTTGGAATCTTATGTTTAATACTTCTTCAGTATGGAAATCATGCAAAATTACTTGAAAATGGCTGTCAAGTGTTTGATCATAGCAGTATAGAATCCCTAAGAAGGAAAAAGAAGAAAAATCCCGGAAAAGTTTTGAGAAGGTTTGAATATCAAGTAACAGACTGGGCTGCTGTCTTCATACTTCTGGTGCGTTTTTAACTAGGCTACCTTGTGTTCTTTTCTTTCCTTTCCAAACCCAGTATTTAAAAGTCCCATATGGCAATAGATATTGCTGGAATAAAATGCATGGTGTTCTGGAATCAATTTGATCTGAGTTAACTTTCCTTATTTTAAAATGCTGTTGAAATATTTTGCCTTCTCTACATTTTCTTTTGACCTGGTCCTTGTCCCCTCTCCATTCTTCTCGCATTTACAACCCTCTGGCTGGGTGTTTATGTAGTATACAGAATTCTCTATTTCAATCCTGTACAGAAGTAGAGGGGGCAGAGGCAGGGGAGTAGTATGAGCGTTGTTCTGCCCAGTGGCATATATGCTTAGATAATAGACAAAGGAGGATTGAAGGTGACATATTCTATGTGATAATACCAGACCAAACACATTAAGTATGTGCTCTTCATTAACGGGAGAAGGATGGGAAAGAATGTGAATAGAAAAAGTGGAATCTTGCTTGGAACTTGTTGATGCCAGAAGCATTATTTAACTTTTGAAGAATGAAGTTAATGTTTAAACATAGTTTTCCCTTGTGATCTGAACTGATGACTCTGCCTTTGACTCACAGACCCTTATCATAGGAGTCAACTTACGCTCAAGGTCAAGAAAAAAAAATCTAACAGGGATACTGTTAGGGAATAATCCAAAAACGTGCTTGTTTTACTTCATGTCCTGCTTAGCAGAGACTCCACTGCTCGTGACTGACAGCTCTTTTCAACCATTAGAGATTTTGTGTCAATAGGTCAATAGATTTAATATCCTGGGGATATCCCCTTCAGATTGCTGATCGGCACCTTACAACAGCCAAAGACCTGACCTCAGACCATTTGCAGATTATAAACTGAGCCAACTGGATGTCAAACCAGGACTTTGGGAGACTAATCAGTACAAGGTGCATAGTCTGGTAGTACAGCCATGATCTGAACCGGACAGGTGTTGAGTTCACCTTCTGCAATAAAAGTACAGTGAAAAGAAATCATATATTATTGAGCTATTCTTTGCTCGGCAAAGGTATTTGCAAATCTAGACCACTGTCTACAATTGTGCCAAAGCTACATACATTTGGAAAACTAATTGGGGGAAATTACTTATTTGTTTCTTAAAGTATTTTTGATAGAGTTTTTGATTGGTATGGCACCATTTGCCATGTGAATACTCTCTTCTTGTACCTGTAAATGTGACAATATTAGTGACTAATGAATCGGAGAAATTTTCATCAGTTCTCTAAAATTTCCTTCCTATCCAAAGTTATTTTAAAATATTGAAAAGGTAATTATAAATTCCAAAGAACAAGAACAGACCTGTCTCAGATTTTCTTCAGTTTGGTTTGCTTTTTGTTTGTTGTTTTTATTTTGGGTTTTGTGAGTTTCTTTTGGTTTTGTTTCATTTTTTTTTGTTTGATCGGTTTGGTTCCATTTTGATTTTTTTCCCCCAGGGTGGCATTTGTCTTTCTGGCTTTTTACTGTAAGCCAGCTGATGGTGATTTTAAGGTCCAAAGAGATCACATTCCCACAAGTTTCGGGAAATTAAGTGGAAAAACAAAGGGATACCCACATCAGTTCCCTGCTGAGAAAGGTACGTCTTTATAAGCTAAAATGCGTCATTAGTCAACTGAGAGTACACATGGATAGAGATATTACCGATGTCCCAGCTACAGTAAGGCTTCAGACCCAGCTTGAACTCCATTACATCTAGATAATACAATCATAAGTCAGGAAGTCATACACTTTATGGGTTTTAGATGGCATTGTTTCCTTTCCTGTGTCCAAAGAAAGGTCTTGTGCAGGGTCACCAGAAGTTCAAGGGTGTGTCACTAACAGCTTGAGGGGAATTGGAGTTGTTATCACGAGTAGCACTGTCACAGGAGGATGTTTTTTCTTTGTTCCCAATGGATCTCCAGAGCTTCCATACACTAATTAATGATGGAGGCTGCTGTTGTGGGAAAATAATATAAAGGCCCAGATTTTCTGCTGCAGGCAAGGAGCAAGGAGTGCTAATTGGGAGGGAGGTGTGAGCAAAGATGCCACCTTGCACTGACTGATCGTTAGACAGCCTTTGTCCCTTGCCATGAGTTAGAGCAATCTGAGGGTGACTGTAAATTATATGGACTGCTAGTGGCACTAAAGGGCCATTATGTTGGCTGGTCCATGCTGGTGTGTCAAATATTCTTGCTAGAGTCTATATTCTATCTGCTAGGAAGCAGAAGTAGAGAACATTATACTTTGATTTTGAGAAATGGCTAAGGACTAGGTTGGAGAAGTGGAAGGAAACATTAGGCTACAACCCAACCTCTGTATTCGGATTTCTGGGTTAATTTCTGGGTTAAGTCTTCAAATATTCTGAAGCTTAACAAAAGGGCTCTTTGCAGAAGGTACTGATGAACAGAAGAGACTCTCTGTCTGAATACAGAGCAGTGCTTTAACTTCTGCTACTACCAGGGTGTAGTGGGTACCACATCTGCAGAACATTCCATGCAGTACATATAAGGTGTGGCTCCAGAGCAAAATCAAACTTCTCAGATGGTCTGCTGTAGAAAATCTCTTCTGAATATCTGCATAGTGTCCCTCTGACCCTCTTTTATTCCTTGGTCTTCTTACCCTGCAGCTGTCTCACAGGGATAACAGAATTTGACCAATATATATGACCAACATATGTAGGATGACTTCAAGATGACATGAAGAGGTAAAAGGCAAAAAAGAAAAAAAAAACCCAAAGGCCAGTCAAAGATCTGGAGTTCTTACTTTGAGTAGGATTTATGAGATCTAACAGAAATGTGAGCTGTCCTGTCAGCTTTTCATTTGATTTTTTCCTGATCATATTCTGTTGAAGAGAGTCAGTGCAGAGACAGAGTTGTTACTGTTCCTGCACGTTATGGTACTTTGGCAATAGGCCATTCTATGCATACATGCCAAGATGCTTTTATAAAACCATTAAAAAAGCAGTACTAATTAGATATTTAGAGGACTAAAAATCTTGAAGGTTAAAATACCAGTGAAGCAGTTATGACCAGAAGTGTATTTTACATAAGTAAGCCCATAAAGGGCTTTCTTCACTGGTGAAAGCAAACGTTATGAACCCTACACTTCTTTCATGGTAGCACAGCTTAGATGGTTAAATGCTTTTTATGCGTGCTACTATTCCATTTTTTTCTTTTTTTTTTTTTAAGTCATATTTAAAGGCCCCAACATCATACCTATTACTGCACATACAAAAATACAATCTCTACCTTAAATTGCTTGTAATCTCTTAACCTTTCAGTTTACAAACATGTTCCAATATGCCATGTTCCAAGGCATATTTTAGGATAGCAGATAAATACCATCAATGATGTAGCAGAAAATGAATGTGGGCATGATCTGAAAAGTCTTTATTTCAGATTGTTTGCTTTCATCTAAGTCTCCATATCCTGCAAACTTCGAAGTTCACTAGGCTACTTAACTGAGCAAAAGAAGATGTTCAAGGAGGGGAAGCCTACTGTGTCATGAATGGCTTGGAGACAGTAGTGATGGAAGAAACATTCAATGATAACTAGGGGGCAATCAATGAAAGGACCAGGGAACAATTTAAAAACAAAAAGAGGACAGCTGTTTTAACTTTCTCACAAAATTTTGACTGGGTGCTAGAGAATATTGTTGTAACCAATAGGAGAAATAGCTTCAAATAAAGAGATTAGACAAAGTTACTGCATTCTCTTTTTAGGATTATTAGACATGATGAGCTGCCTAAAAGGAATCTGTAAGTTGTCAAATACTGGAAGCAGGGAGGGAAATTTAGAGAACAACCACTCTATTACATTTCATCCCTAAACATCTGATACCATCAGTTGAACACAGGACCTTTGGTCCGGTCCAGTTTAGCAGCTCTTAAACACAAAATGCTGATCCCAAGTAGAGTTGTGGCTGACAAACCATGTGAACAATGGCAATAAGGTTTAGTCCTTTGTTGTGCACTCTGGATACATTTTAGATACTCTAGGCCAAAGCTGAAGAGTGGTATGAGAGCAGAAGCACTAGCCCTTCATTGCATCTATGGGGCACAGCCTGCCCCATGACATGAGGTTGCAGTCATGGATCTGTGCTCTCTACATCCTGCTCTCTACATTTAAATTTTGTCTGTATCCACTTACCTTCTCTGGTTCAAAGGAAATGGTACTTCGTTCTGAAACATGAAAATGAATCCAGGGGACTGGACAAAGCCTTTCCTTGCAGCAACATTTGGCCACAATCTGTATTAGCCCAATCTTACACCTTTGTGCATAATTAACAGGTCCACCAGGTCTCAGGCTGGTAGTAGCTCATCTCTCACCTTGTTTGGACTGCAGTATACCTTACTGAATAGCTTGTGCTTTAGTTTCAATAGGTGATGAAGAGAGAGGCTGTGTTTCCAGTTGAGTGCAAAGTACAGATGAGAAGATAAAGGTGAATATATTTCTGTTACGTGTCTCAATTTGCCTCTGTGTGGTTTGGTATTCTGACCACACTGTTCTGTTTCCAAAACAACTTGAGACTGCCCTAAACAGCTGGAGAAAGTGTCACAATCACTGGAAAAAGAAGTATAATGTACACCTAAATAACCAAAATGCAGGGTAAAATTATTGTCTGGGCTGTGGTGATCCAGCCTTGCTGTATTTGCACTTACACAGTAGCAAGTGCACATGGACACAGACACACACAGACACACATACAAGCACAGAAATGGCAGGGAGAAAGGAGGGAAAATTACACAATTATGGGACTAACAGCAAAACAATAGGGTTGTGATACTGTACCTACAGTGGTGTTTGATTCAGAGACTCTTTGCCTTAAATGATGTTTATTATCGATGTTATCGTGTATGGAACTCTATTTTTGTTCCCTGGATTTTGTAATCCTCTTTCAGCTTGATACCTTGTTTTCCTTAGCTTCAGGGTATAATATCATAAAACGGGAATGCATCCATCTGTAAGTTGCACTTAAGCTGATACGTGCACTGTGTGTACATATACATAATATTTTTAGATAATATATTTGATACATATATAGGCATATATATATATGCACACAGAAATTAATACTTTGATGTATTTAGCATCTTCAACTAATTATACCTTGCAGTCTCATGTTAATTCCCATTTGAAACATTTGGCACTATTCCTCCTAATTCATTTATATTAATGAGGGGAGGATCCTCTGAGCAATAATCAGTTAAAAATCATGACTAGCTTTGTTAATAAATACCAGATTGGTACATGATACTGTATTGGCTTGTCCTTAATTAGGAAGCACTGGAAGGAGTACCAAGAGGGAAATACTCATAAATTTTTCTTTTAAAGTCTAACTGCTCTCTTTCTGGTATTTGCATCTTTGAAACAGAGAGAAAAATGATAACTTTGAATTTTTTTGATTTTCCTGCACTTAAAACAGCTTATATTTAATTAAGATATACATTTGATATAGAAGTTTTTCCAACCAAGTCCATGTAGGAAAAGAAAAATCAAGAGAAACATCACCAACGTTGCTAAGTATTAGGTAATTGAAATACTTAATTTAAATATTAGAAAACTGGAAGTTTTATGAAGCATTTGGGGAGGCTGAATGGCTCAGGGAACTAGTAATGAACTAGTGAAGTCTTCATTTCTAGGTGATTGATTGCAGTTGCATCTAGGCTGGAAAGTCATTTCTGTAAGGCTGTGTGCACCAGTGGCTAGGCTCAGCTATCATAAGCCAGGTCTTACCCTCAGCCAGGACTCCAGGAGTGAAGGGGCATCAAAACAATCGGCAGATGTTAGCAAGGACAGACATGCAATATCTTTGGAGTCTGAATTTTCTGGAATGTAATGGATAAGTTGCCAATATAGTCATTGAATTTTTCTGAGTTTTTCAGTCTCAGAATCCTTTGAAGTGGCATCACTTACACTGATTTTTTTTTCCCCTCATGTCTTCTAAATACTTAACATCACTGTAGGCTTGCCAATGTGCAATCCACTGGTGCTTGTTTATGCCAAATACCTCCAGCATATGTATGCTTATTTTATCAGTAATCAGTATTATGAGTTACTAATGCAGGAAAGGCATAATTAACAATGCTTAGTTTCTGAGATCTACAGAACAACAGAATGGCAGGGACTGTCGGCCCTGTTTTATGCGATGAAGTCATCACTTCTTTTTATCAGGATCTTTAGAATAGGTTAGTGCTTTGAAGCCTGAATTATAGATATGCTGATCTGGACTGCAGCAGCACTGAACTCTGCTCTTGCCAGGACAGTTCTGCTGGAGAGGATATGGCAATATAAGCCTGTTTTTTGTTGTTCAAATGGGCTTGAAGGTGGCCTAAAAGGGAACTGTGCAAATATTGCTTATACACTCGTTTGATCTGAAACTCTTTTTCAGTCCACCTGTGACATACCCTTGCAGGCCTTCTTTCTTCCATCCGTTCATTTATATCTGTACTTTCAGAAGAGTAGTCTCTGCCCTCTGACATTCATGGGGTGGGAGCAGTGGGAGGGTTAGTTGTGGGCAGGCACTTGGCACAGCACTTATTGTAGCTAAGCACTTCTGATCTGGAAGGCAGGAGACCATTCTCTTGCAGTGCTGTCCATTTGTGAAGTTGTCCCTCCATTTTTTCCTCCAACATTTGTTTGTCCAGTCTGTTCATCCTGGAAGCAGCCTGGGGCAAAGGCTGGTTTTAACAACATATTCATACAGCTCCTGGCACGGTGAACTGGACCTCCACTTGGACCTCAAAGAATTGCTGAACAAACAAAAGTCCTGAAATGGCAACAAGAGGAGAAAAACTCAAGGTCAGTGTGTGGAGAGGGGCACTGTGGGAGGCACAGCATGAGCCCATGTGAGTGAGAAGAATGACGTTCAATGGCAAGGCCATTGAGAGAAGTGGGGTGGTGGCAATGTCTTTTGGTGTAGCTTAATGGGGATGGACCAAGCCCTCGGATGGTGGCATGGGATGGCAGGCCCTGGACACTGTGGGAACAAGTGGAAGGCTGTGATTAAAAGGCGGAATAGATCTACAGTGAAAGTGGATCTGTTTTGAGAAACTGGTTTTCAGACATTTACCTGTACCAAAGTTTCCCCCAATATTTCTTAGCCCCCCTTACACCTTCTCCTGTCACATCTTTTTAATCTTTGTCATCTTTACTCACCCTCTCTTTTCTTTTTCAGGACTTCCTGTGTCTTGAATTAATAGTTTGGAAAAGCTACTGGGTTCAGGATCAGAGAGGCCTGAGGAGATTATTGCCAAAAGCAGAAAAACTTTTTATGAGAATGTGTTTTGTGTCCTCTTCTAGCCAAGTCTGACCTCCTGCTGATCTGCCCTTTCTCTCGTGCTGAGACACAACATCAGTTTTCTTTTGGGTCATGAAGGAAGACTGGGAGGGAAGTGCCAAGGGACGAGGGCAAAGAGGGATTGCTGGCACTGGATAGTGTAGGGTAGTTGAGCATTTCCCACTCTAAGCATCCTGTCACCTGAATTATCAGTAGTGTTCATGAGTAAAGAAATAAACATCATTACAGTCCCAATTTCAAACTCTGTTTAGCAATCCTGAGCAGAGAGTCCCACTGTTTCTCAAATAAGATTGAAAAAAAATAATTGGGAAATTAATCAGCTTTGACTATCTTTTAATCATCTGTACAAATGATAAAATATTTCTAAAATAATAACCTGAAAACTGTTTTAAAAAATCACTCGACAGAATCCTTTTAAATTTACCAGTGACAGAATGATTGCAAGTGTATATAAACCAGCTGCTTTCAGATGCAGGTAAGCTGCTATTGAAAAGAGATATAATCCTAACCGTTTATGCCTGCTTTTGATGATAGTGCAGTTGAGTATTGTGTTATTTAATAATGCATTTAAGCACCTGTTTAGAGAAGGTACATTCCACTATGGTCCAAAATGAAAACAACCCCATTGCTTGTTGGGGTTTTATTCATAATTCTTGTATCAAGCTTAGATTAGAGTATACATTGAATCTCAGACGAGCATTACCTAAGGCACATTGAGTTAAATGCACTGTATAAACTAGGCACAAACCACAAAGCTACCTTTAACTTGCACAAAACAGCAAGTAAAAATTGATTAAAATATGCATTCTACTAATATAACAGTTGGTCTCAGTATAAAAATTAATTAATGCTAATAGTACACAATCAAAACTGCTTTTAGAAATCTTCTTAGAACATTAACTAAAATGTTCATCTTTTTAATGCATTTGACTGAACCTCTGAGACTAAAAGCTTTGCTTCCTTCATGCAAATGTGACAAAAAAAATCACAGCCTGAATTTTCAAGTGGTTATTTTATAGCAACCTCCCCCAGCCATTTGCTTTTGGATTTCTTGTTAACCTGAGCCTGGTCCCAGGCCATGTGTGAGGTTGTACTATTAGCTACTACAGATTAAGGTGGCAGCCCTGGGAATCGAGGCCAATAACATATGCAGATTGAGCCACAGAGCAGAGAAGGAGATAACTAAATGAAAAGAGGGGAAAGGGTATTGTGTTTAAAGAGGCAGCACAGCGATATTCTAGGCTTTCAGCTCTCAGTTATTCTGTACATAAGGAGTGAATATTTGTCAAAAGCCCCCCAAACACCAAAACCAAAGCCAAAAAATAACCAACCTCCAGGGCATTCTCTTCCTCTCAGTTTGTTTGTTTGGTTTTTACATTTGGGCAAGACATTTCACTTCATTGGAATGAATTTTCCTTAGCAAGTTTAATTTCCAAAGTATAAAACTTTAAAGAGTTAGTGCTGTAGGCACAGCAAGGGTCTAATCCTCTCACTCCCATAGGATTTTGCTAGAGGTGCTTTGGTCTGGCCTAGACTTTGAGCTTTCAAAGCAATAATTCCCTTTGGAAAGTGTCAAATCTGTAACTATCACTGGTGCATATCTCTGAGAAAAAGCCTTCAATACAGGCTATGAGTTATTTAATAATAGAAGGAGCTTCAATATATCTATTTTATATATATAGACACACACCAGCACACACATAAGTATACCTGTATTTGTATATGTAAACTTCTCCTTATTCATAGGTACTGAGTTATTCTCTTTCTTCTGTTTGTCCTCTCTCTTTCCTATTCCATCTGACTTTGCTCTCTATTTTAATTCTGTTTCTCAGAATCCACCTCAAAACTTTCTGAGTTTCAGGACCTTTTTTTTCTTATTTCCCCAGATACCTCTGCATCTTACTAAAAATTCAGAGGCGTTTAAAACCTAAAATGTCTGGCCTCAGAGATATGCTACCAAAACCTAAACCAGAGACAGTTTATGTTGTAAAATGGCTTTGTCTAGACCTTATCTGCCTAAAGCTCCAACCAGCGTTCTCAAAACCCTGGCACCTTGACATACATGGTTTTTCGCAGTTTCAGCACCCAGATTTTTTCCGTTAGGGTTTTTAGCAATGTGCGGTGATGAAATCTGATGACTTAAAAAAAACCCAACCAAACAACATTGGTTTACATTCCTTTCAGTTATGTAAATATAAGCAAACTCCCCACCTCGTTGACGTGCTCAGCAATCTGGGACAACAGGAACCTTAGATTCATTTTCCAGCTCCTGAGTTGGAGAAGGTCACTTGCAATAGTCATTTGTCAGTTTCCTCTCTTCAGAGGAAGGGATGACAACTTGTTTATCCTTTGCACCTTCTCTGTTTTATGGAACTAGTTTTGGTTAAGTTTCACATTTCCCTGAGGAAACTTAGGGAAGTGAATCCAGAACGAGCCACCTCCTGTCTTCAACACCCTCTACCCTCCCCTTGTGTTTTGGTATGGTCAGCTCCACGGTGGATAATTTGCCATCTTCTCAGTTTTGCTTCAGGTACATATTTCATCGCCGTGTACTGTCTTTACAGGTGCGGTGTATTGTCTTTGTTCTCTTCTAGGCTTACAGTGACCTGGGCCATCTCAGCCATGGATATCTGTCACTGCTGTCACAGAGATCCAAAGTGCTGCTCCTCTATGGAGAGATACTTTCAAGGCAATCGCTCATGCTGTCTGTTTCATGCTTTTTTCCTCTCCTTATACATTTTAATAACCAAACCATTAACATACAGAAACATTTCATCATCAGCCAGGTGAGACCTATCTCGTTTTTTGGGGGGGGTTGTTTGTTTGATTGTTTGATTTTTTTGTTTGTTTTGGTGTGTTTTGATTTTTTTTTTTTTAAATTTCCATGTGTTCTAGGCTTCAGAGACAATTTACCATTACAAAATCTCAATGAATGACTTAAGGAGGCATTATAATGGAAATATTAAACAATTAAAATCAAACCTTTAATGTAATTGAACGAAGTGTTCATCCACAAAGCCAAATGGAGTGAGTAGTTATATGTTTTGAGGGGACAGATAGATGTGTGGTGAGCCATCTAACTTCCTGGGTAGCTCGAGAAATCAGCAAGCTACCTAGAAAGACACAGATAACAGGACCTTTGGGATACTCAGGGCTAAATGATCCTAAAAAGAGGACAGCTTTCTTTCAACGGTATTTACAGTGACACATTAGGGAAGCTGATAATAATTAAAGAATTATTTTTAAGGAGAAAAGGCAATCTATTGTTACATACTTTACAGCTTCTGCCTGGGGATGATGAATTATTGGTAGTCCTGAGAAAGACTCCTTCCTTTTCATTATTTCAAACAGAGATATAGTTGTAGGTGATGAACACACCTTTAAGACTGGAGAAAGCCAACTGTGATGGGTTTGAGCTGCAAGCCTTCTGGCTTTGGCTTGAACTTGTTTGAGAACTACTGAGACACTCACTGACTGTTGCAACCACATCAAGAAAGACTGCTAATAAGTACCTGAACTTAAAGGAAAAACTCACTGCTTTAAAAGAAGTGCTTACTACAGCACAGGTTCAATGAAACAAACATTTGATCCAGGGAAAGTTTGTACAATGTAAATTTTATTTGAAAGTTTTCTGTGATCATATCACACCAAATTACATAAAAACTAATGTAGGAGTGGATTACTGGGGAAAATCATAGGCCCATCAAATCTAGTGTACTGTCTTTTAAAAGTAGCTTGCAATGAATGTTTAAAGAAAGCATTTCAGAAGAAATCAAATACAGATTCTTTTCTCCTGTAGTCTCCTAGTTTTTGGTAATATGTTGTGCAAGGGGACATCTGATGTCTCGAGAGAGACTTTTCTTTCATAGTTTCCAATTATTCTGAAACTATTTATGCTATTAGCATCCAAAACAAATTCTGCAAGGAGTTCCATAGTTACATCAAAAGATACTTCCTTGAGTTTGTTTTAAATCTGATGCTTGATATTTCGCTTCAGATAGGAATCCAAATGACTTTGTCATCTTTCTTTTTATTTTTTTAATTATAAGATCTAGTATAAGATCTATCATTAGTTATCTTTACTTCAGAGTTCTTTTCCTTTGTACAGACTTGCATTTTATGTCTAAACTTAACTCTCTGAATACCAGATATCTAGTCTAAGCTACTTCTGCCCTGTGACAGGAAACAGAATAAATCATTGGCTGGAAACACCTTTGTTTTACTCATTGTTTATAGCATCCCCCTAATTAATTTCTCTACAAGCCTTCTAATTCTTTTTTTTTTTTTTCTTTTTTTCCCCCAATATTTCNACTCAGCATTAAATTTTTCTCATCTAAACTTAACTCTCTGAATACCAGATATCTAGTCTAAGCTACTTCTGCCCTGTGACAGGAAACAGAATAAATCATTGGCTGGAAACACCTTTGTTTTACTCATTGTTTATAGCATCCCCCTAATTAATTTCTCTACAAGCCTTCTAATTCTTTTTTTTTTTTCTTTTTTCCCCCCAATATTTCCAATGAATTTACCCAGCAGAGAAATTAGATTTACTGCTCTACGGTTTGCTGGATCTCCCTCCCTACCACAAAATGCTTCAAAAATTTTGTATTGTATTTCCTACCTTCATTCCTTTAGTACTGAGGTCAATTTAAGCACTAGGTTACACACCACAGTGAATAGTTTGGCAATTTCATATTTGAGTTCCTTTAGAGCTCCTGCATGATCTGGTCCTGATGATTTGTCACAATTCATTGTATTGATTTGTTCTTAAACCTCTTCTACTGACACATCAATTTAAGACAGTTCCTCAGATTTGTCCCTCCATAAAGAATAGTTCCAGTGTAGAAACCTCTTGAAGCTCTTCTGCAGTGAACACTGATGCAAAGAATTCATTTAGCTTTTCTGACATGGCCTTATCTTTCTGGAGTGTTCTTACACCTGTAGGCCTGATTGACTCCCTGGCAGGATTCCTGCTTCTGATGTATTAAAAAAAAAAAAAAAAAAAAAAGAAAGAAAAGGAAAAATGTGTCTTTAACAAGTTATTCTGCAAAATTTTCTGTCTCCTGCATTCTTTCAGATTTGTGTTTAGACTTCTACAGGTTATATTCTCTTTCATTTTCCCTTGTCAGAAAATACAGCACATGACACAGCAAATAAAAGAAGCGAACAAGTAGAATAGGGTTTTGGAAACAGGGCAAGAGAGACACAGTGACAAAAATGCAAGACTGTTAGCTATTCTTAAACTATCAAGAACACCAGCAAATGTCATTACTTGCCTGGTTTCCTCCAGTTATTGTAAAAAAGGTGAATTTTACTAAAGAATAATTATTGCTAACTAATATTTGACATTTCACTAAGTTTCCCGAGGAAAAAAAAAAAAAAGTTAATTTCTAATTTAAATATTTTTACCAGATTTGAGAAAAGTTACTTTTTTCTTTTCTTTATTCTGATATCCCTCAGTTTGGAGAAAGACCACATCAAAGGGTAGTAACATTTTTTTGGTTTCATTTTAGCCATGAAGTGATTTCATACCAAAGATCTATTGCAATGAGCTTCACAGTATGTGTGTTCTCTCAGTTCATTGTCATCCTAGATTTTCAAGAAGGCTTTGTTAATATCAACATCTTTTTGTCCTCTCTTTCTTTCTGTATTTTATTTAGAGAAACAGAAAATAGCTGAGTGTAAGTGAAACTTTCTACTCTCTATCTGAATTCCACCAACCAAGCAATAACACACACAAATGAAAGGACTTCTGCACATAATGGTGTTGGGTATTTGCTAATGCAGTGGCATAAAGATTGCAGAAACAGTGCAAAAAAAGATATATGAAAGGGAGTGGGATAGCTGAGACAAAGCTAACCATGGGTTGCCTACTGATAGATCTTATTTGCAGTCAACAGCAGGCTAGAGATTTGGAGGAGGAAGAGAAAACAAGAAAAAGAAGTAACTGAAAACAAATGTTTTCCAGCAGTTCTGGTTACGGTACTCACAGAACTCGTTATGAATCCAGGCAAAGGGCAAAGATGCAGGAAAAGATAATAGAGTGTACAGATAAATCTTATCTTCCTTTTCCCTTAATCAGTGCAGATTAAAAAAAAAAGTCAAATAATCTCCACCATAAAACTCTAAGAGGTGATCCACATCATCAACACCAACTGGGGAGCAACACAAGAAGAAAACTGGCAAGTTTTTAAGGGAAAACACTTTCCTCCACATGATTTCTGCTGTGAGAAACCCCTTCACACCATGCCCAGTGGCCAGAGTTTTGTCATCTAGAATATTTTTGTGTGAGGAATCAAGGGGCTTAAATTACATCATGGTTTTAGTTTGAAATTTATTGCATTAATATTTCTGATAAGAGACTCAAGAATATGTTAGCTTTCTCTTTGCATCTCAGAATGGCAAAGAATAATCAAAACAGCTATTATGGTGTGTTATGGTCTTATGAACACAGGAGCATCACAGTGCATGGTTTCCCACTGGTCATTTCTCCAGCAGACCTTTTAATAGATAGATTTTGTTGTTTGCAGTTATCTGCCATGTTTAAAACCTGAAAGAAGAATAAATCAGTCTATGTCTTTTTTTTTTTTTCCTATACCAGTCCAACAGAACATAACAAATGCAGATATCTTATTGATTAGCTTTGCTCATGCAAATTACTTGACTTTCATGATTAATTGATTTTAATGGGGCTAATAATATCTATGAGGTGTTCTCACTTGTGGAATAGTTTTCAGGATTAGAGTTTTGGATAACACCATGTAGAAATCCCCCATTTTGGACATATACCTGAGTCAAGGCTGAGAATCACCATTAAGAGTGCAATTCTTGTTGAGAGGCTAGTGCAAAGATGTTTTATTTCTTTGTTTTGTGTGTAGCAAAATACACTGTATCTAAGTATTGAAACTGGCTTGGTATCAACTTTTTGCTGACTAGATTGTGTCTTTCTGAACACAGAGGAAATGGAGGTTGCTTCTGTTTAAGAAATTTTCAAGGCAGTTACTAATACATGTAACTTGGTCATCTCAGAAAGCAGCAAAAAGAAATACTCACCATGGACTGACTGTCCTGGGAGGACACCATTTGGTGAAAAATATTGTTTCTTTCTAAAAAAAATATGAGAATATAAATGAGAGCTAAACACAGTTCTTATTTAATTGTGTTTCCCAAGGTTTTCTTTGAAAAACATGTAACTTCCTGGCATATGAAGCAAACATCTTTGCATTAAAGTGCAGAAAGATGTGCAAGTGATGGGGAGAAATGCCAGCTAAGGTGACACTCCAGTTCACATGACAAAGTCATGGCCATAGAGCTGTGCAGAACCCTTCATCCAGAAAGCATCAGGATCTTGGTCTGAGAAAGACTAAGCAGGATATTAGTATTTTTTCATACTAAGAACAAAACAAAAAAAAAAGGGGGGGAGAAGTAGTCATACTTGTTTTCTTATTTTGCTTTTAAATTTTAAAATTACACTTCCACAATTTCTGTTTGGATATTTGAAGTACATACAGATATACCTGTATGTGTCCTCACCTGGAATCATGGGTGCTTTTTGATATGGCAAAAGAAGACTTTTTTCGATTTAGTGCTTGTAGTTTATTTAAACAATGAAATACTAGATTTCATATCAACAAGCACTTACCCTTTATCTTAGTAGTTTATTTTGCTTGAGAAAGTAACTGTTGGAAAGCAGATTAAGTATATGTGGTATATTGTTGTCATTGCCCCTTTATTGTCTAAAGTTCTAGAGAACACCTTATTTTTAATTTTTCTGAATACAATTCCATATAACATAAAGTGTTACTAGTGCTGCAGCATAAAATGTCTCAGTGTATGTGTATGCTTTTAGGTCTCATAGTACTAAAGCTTCTGGATTCTATACCATAATATTATTTGCTTTGATACTTCATCTCAGATGCAACAAACTGTTTACAAACATCTTAACTTGGCATTCTACAGATAGCTGTTTCTCCTGTTTACAAACAAGTTACACTAATTTAATGACTGCAATTACATAGAAAGATTACCAGACCACTTGAAAATCCCCTACTAGCATTCTTGCTTATATTAGCGTACCATTCTCAATTAGAGTAATATATGTGTGATGATTCACTTTACTGCAAAACTTAATTTGGAGTTCTCAGTAATCCACATTGTGTCAGTGTTTAACACCTAACATAAATAAATGCCTCTGATTTTTTTTTTTTGTCAGAAATAAAAGATAAAGTTAATTGGACTACTTCATAGAATAATTTTTAGGTACTAAAGTTTATTATTTGGTTGTTTCAAAATAGGCCACTTTCACTAGGCATAGCAACATCTGGTTGATTTTCTGAGAGGGGATAAATATATTTCTCTGAGTTTAAAGGTAACAGTGGTAGTGACAGAGACATCAGTGACCCATCTCGTGTCCAGACAGTGATCATCTCATTGCAGAGAAGTGTATATGAGCACTTTCTAACAGAAGAAAGTAGAAGTTGTACTCATTTTCAGAAAGTCATCTTAGCTGATGTATCAGTTTGCACTCAGGACAAGCTTTTCATTTGTCCTCATCTGCAGAGCCACGTTATTGTAATGGAAGCCACTAGCAGGCTAAGGAGGGAAGGAATTTAAAAGCCTGGGAGAAATGCATGTTAAAATCTGTTTAAGACAATATGAAAAACTGCTCACGTACATACAAATAGGTGAAAATTCTTTTTCAGCTTTATTTACCTGAGAATGAATTTCAGTTTGAAGAGGCCTTTATGTCGTTTCAGGCAAAGCACCTAAGATATAAGCAATTTTCAACAAGAGTACTACACATTTGTCTTTATAACAATTTGTATGTAACAGCTTTTATGCAAATGATGCTAAAGTGGCACCTTTTTTCTAAATTGGACATTTTTATGGTTATAATTTTCTTCTGTAATAACAGCAAAAAAATGGCTGTCCCAGTGGAGTTGAGCATTTCATCTCTAGTGCTGTTTTGTGAAGTTGGAATGACAAGTTTCTTTCATTTGCACAAGGAATGACAAAAAGAAGTATTTTTTGTCATTCTTGTCTGACTTGGTTGAGACAGTTACACTTGGAAGCAGCACCAGTCCCCTGACACCAACCTCTTCTCTGCCATCAAAAATGGTATCATAAAGTCATAATAAAACTTAAAGGAACTAAAAAATATTGCATTCTCTCTGTTTCTGCTCTTTGAAGGACATAAATTACTTTGTTAGTTTAAGCAGTTGCTGCTTTAGTATGGTCTTTGGCATTGATTCCCACTCACTCTTCAGAGGTCAGAGGGGTGACTTTTACAGTCCATGGTCTTGGATTTAATTAACTATGATACAAGAGAATTTATGTATTTCATGCAAACATTCCAAGGCATTAGTATAATAAACCAAGTAAAATAGGCAGGTTCTTGTTGCTTAATTGACTATGCAGTTCTGCAACAGTGATGTGAGAAATTCTGGGTCTTTAACAATGATTAAACTTTATCCCAGCTACCAATTAATTAGTGATCTGTAACCAGGAAACTTTATGATGGATGATTTTACCCCCATAAAGTGATAAATTGGTGGACTTTAATTGAGACATACAATAAGGTTAACAAAGTCAAATTGAAGTCTGATACTTCATCTCATAAAATAGAATCTCATAAAATATAATTAACTGTACTATTTAGTAAAAAACCCACAAATGTTTATTTGAATGTGCACAGCCAATAAATGCTAAAACCCCTTGTGTCTCTCTCTTTAAAGTATGTAGATAATATCTTTATATATACCTTCTATATATAAACTAGTTAAATTCAAAGTCTATATTTAAACACTCTTAGTGCTGATTTTTATTTCTGCTACTCAAACATTACCAGTAGTGCATTCTGCACATTGGCCTAGTGTGCTGTTTTGGGCCATGATAGTTAATTTTCTTCACAGTTGTTAGCATGGGACTATATTTGGATTTGGGCTGAAAAAAGGGTTGAAAATACCAAAATGTTTTTGTTATTGTTGTGCAGTACTTACACAGAGTCAATGTCTTTTTTTGCTCCTCCCCCCACCTGACCAGAATGTGGGGTGGCACACACAGGGAGCTGCAACAGGACACAGCTGGGACACGTAACCCCAACTCACCAAAGAGTTACTCTGTACCACATGATGTGATGCTCAGCATATAAAGCTGAGGGAAGAAGAAGGAAGGACGGGGCATTTGGAGGGATGGTGTTTGTCTTCCCAAGTCACAGTTATGTGTAATGGAGCTCAGCTTTCCCGGCGATGCCTGAACACCTGCCTGCCCATGGGAAGTGGTGAATGAACCCCAATCTGTACATACATCCAGGGTTGCCCCATCCTAGGGGCAGAATCTGGCACTTGTCTTTGTCAGATTTCATACAGTTGGTGATTGCCCAGCCCTTTAATTTGCCTAGGTCTCTCTTTGCAGGGCCTCTCTGCCTTCAAGGAAGTGAACAGCTCCTCCCAACTTTGTATCATTCAAACTGACTTAGGGTACCTCTGAGTCCAACGTCCAAGTTGTTTATGAAGACGTTGAAGAGAACTGGCGCTAAGATGGAGCCCTGCAGCACCCCACCAGTGACCACTCACCAGGCTGATGTACTCCCATTTCTATAAACCTGTGTGCCTGGCCCATGAGCCAACTGCCCATTACTTAGCTCATCCTCCTTAGTGAATTGGAGAAAACCCCAAAACGGAAGAAGAAAGTCCTTTGGACTAAAGACAAAGGAGGCATCCTCATGGCCTGAGGATGCTTTAGGGATAACGAAAGACCGGGTCTTATTTTCTGAGACAAAATGAAGCCATCCTTTGGAGAAGGGAGATCAGAGTTCAGTCTTCCTGACTGAACTAAAACAGTATGCTGCTTGTAGCTTGCTAAATTTGGCACCCAAAACTTGAATTTAGAGCTGCTGTGGTTGCTAATCCAATTGACCTAAAAAGGCAAGACATAGATTTTGAGCCTTTCTTCCAAGGGCCAAACAAACACACAGTCAGTGTTTTCATTTTGGTTTTTTTTTGGACTGGGTGTCTTGCTTCGCTTTTACTGCAGGAGAGGGAGTTATCTATGAAACAAATCTTACATTTGTGATCCATAAGTTGCTTGTTACTTGAGGCATGTCATAGAGCTAACCTTAATTATTGTACTAATGAACTGAAGGGTTGAAGTTCAGCACTCCTTTTTTTTTTCAGAATTTTTATGGCCTGGAATGGTTTGCATTAGAAATATAAGGTGGTGTCTCTCTGCTCAACAGTTTCTGTCTTTGAGGTTCCCATGTTTTGCATTGTACCTTCCATTTTAGCTATACAGTACCTATGCATATAATTTCTGAACTGCCAGAGTGAAGAATGACTTGAGACATCCTAGAATTTCAGCCAAGGCAAAGCTTCAAAGCAATTAAAGCAGTAACTGTGTATGTGAAAGGAATTTCCTGAGAATAATGACTGGGGGGAGGCGTTGATTACATTGATAAGTATTTTAGAATGTTAACTAAAAATTGTTTCTAAATCCCCAGAATAAAACATTGTTCAGAGCTATTAACATTCTTATATAGACATACTGGCAACCTGCATCCTCCTATCCCTGAAAAATTAAAGAAACAGTGGATACAGCTGTGTAGGTGAAGTATCTTATATGTTTGGGGCACATCCCAGAGAAAACATATCTTGGCTTTAATTATTTGGATTACTTAAATTTCTCAGTACACCATCTAATTTACAAATATCTGCTTGCGAAGAAGCACTTCTGGTTTTATGGGGGTGGGGGTGTTAATACATTATTTACATTTTAGAAGCAAAAATGTCTTTTTCTCAGCCTACTATTAATTAATAAATATTTCGTACATTTAATAGCTCTTTCATCCAAAGCTCTCAAAGCATGTCCAGATGTTTTTACAAGTGGGCAAACTGAGGCAGATAGTTACTAAGCAGCATTTTCAAGGTCACTAAATATGTTCCTGGTGGAGCTAGCAATGGATACTCTAGAGCGTTGGCTGTGAATCCTGAAACCAATCCCCCTGGCCCACTGCACTGCATGAGCAAATCTATGTACACTAATAGATTATTAATGTTCTGACAGTCTAATGGTTTACTTTGTTTGACGTACCTTTAGGGCTTTATAATTAAGGAAATATGTGTTAAAATTAGTATTAAAATAAATTTTTGTCAGATATTCAGTGGAATCAAGTTAACAAATTCTTGTATGACTATCTCTGAAAACTAGTTAGGAAAATAGCTCATACAGGATTTGGAGTTAAAGGGATAATTTCACATAAATTTTTTTTTTTTTACTTTTCTAAATGAAATGTAAAAAGAGTTTGAAGTGTATCATCACTCAATAAGTAGGCTTAAAAAAGAACCCAATTTTTAAAAAAATATATTTTAAAATTTATTTTCAAAGTCCTAATCACCTCAGGCGTAATTAGTATTTGCATCATGGCCTCTTTGCACTATTCTGGTAGCATAAAAACACCTGGAAGTGTGATGGTATTGGGCGATTTAAAGGGAAAAAATACATTGCTTCAATATTTTCTTCTGTATTCGATATTACTTTTACTCAGTAGGAAAAATAAAGTAATACAAATACTTCTGATAGTGTTTTTAGTTTCATAAATTACCTTTACATGTGACTAGAAGACTTTTTGGTGAAACCTTTGCTAACTGGAGTGATCACTTCATCATGAATAATCAAATGAGATTAGCCGACTGTGTCCGACTCCAATTGTCCTGTTATTGTCAGCAGAAAAAGCACCCTTTGGTTTTAGACTACTTTATAGCCTACTACCATAATCCCTGCTAGCCTATCACCAGAAAACCACACAAATTCCTTTTTTTTTTTCCCTTAAAATATTGAATGTTCTTTATCCATTCTTCTTTATCTGCTGCCTGTCTGTAGCATGCATGACAGTTCACTATTCCCGTCATCCTGGTGTGTTTTGTGCTTCGTTAATTATGAAAATCACATGGTGATTACAAAGCCTTCATGTGCAAATCAGAAAACATGACGCACACAGTTGCACATAGCTATTTACCGCGCTCATCAGTAACTGCAGGATCTCAGGAAGAACACTCACAATTCCCCTTGCAACATTATTTCTCAAAAGCGTGCCTTTTCTATAGCAAGGTAATAGGCTGCAGGAGTACACAGATCCTCATCTCCCTTACCTTGGTGTAAATTAGGAACAGCTCCTCTGAGTTTCACGCTGTTGCTCTGAATAAGCAACAGAGATCAGAATCTGGCTCAGGAACTTTGCATATTCACTATTAAACTTGGAAAAGGGAACCCCTGTCTGTCTCAATTTCCCAAGTGCTATCTGTCTGTTACCAGGCACACACACATTAATTGTGTGTTTTAAAACTTTGTTTGGTTGAACTTGTCATCCTAGGCTAAAATTGTGTGACCTAACTTGTAGTAGCTTTTGCAGTGAAGGTATCATTTACTGTTGAGTATATTTTACTGTGCTGTTATAGATCTTTTCACTCAACCAGCTGTCTAACATGTTGAATAGTCTTTCATCTTGTCAAACACTTCCATTCCCCTTTCTACAGCTTTCTCAGCCAGCATGTACACACCTAATCAATCTAATGCCACTGTCTCCAGACTTTAAAACCAAAAAGCACTGCCCAAACTACTTTTTTTAAAGAGACAGTCATCTTTTTCCAGTAAATTCATAATCGAGAGGACAGATAAATTGTTAAATTAGAAGAAACACGTCTCTGAAACTGTTACTCTAGGTCCAACCTCAGAGCTCCGGTTCACTCACTGAATCTGTCATTCAGTAAAGGCTGTTGGGGGCTTCCCTTCACACTGATTGTGTATATGTTAATGTAATTTAATTTAATAAACATATTACACATGGAACTGAGTTTAAATCCTCTTGCTTTTGCTTACATATACTTTTTTTTTTTGCCATTTTTAGACAAACAAGATTAGTCTGCCTCAATCTGTTCAATGCCATTTTTCTTTTTTTTTTTCTTTTCCTTATCCTTCATCAATGGGAACTCCATTAGTAGATTGATATTTACATCATACAGGAGGCAGGTGAAAAAAAAGCCATTGGCATTGCTTTCAGGTGGCCCCTGCTATATGATATAGTATATACCTTACATGATATGGAGTACTCATTAGGGCTGCTTTTATTTTTATTACTTTTATTTTTATTAGATATATTACCTCCCGAGACTGTATGAAGTGAACCATGTCACCGGGTGAGATTACTACTCAGTTAATAGCAGTTCTGAAATCAGTCAATTGGGAATAGGCTATGTTGCAAGAACCTCTAAAATGAATATATGCGGTGGGGGACAGGGTAGCTCTCTGAAGGGGAGGGTTTTTCTTCTGTTACGGGTTTCTCTGGCGGAACATTTTTCAATTGCGTGCTCATTTCTATACATGCTTTTAGTTAAAATAGATAGCAACACCTGAAACAAATACTTTCATAGTCGGCAGGTACACATGAAATAGAGAGGCCTGAACAAATAGGTAGAGGTGAGTGCTTTGTATTTTCAGTCTGATTTTGAAATACTAAGGATGGAGGGAGGTAAAGACACTTCAACCTTTAAGCCCCTTTGACATTCACGAAGTGCTAAAAGTCAGCTGGGGTCTCTGCTCTGACAAATTTGCATCTCTTTGAATATGACGCTTGAAAAGCCAAGCCGCTAGATTAAATTTTGCCATGGAGAAAATGAGAAAGGCTTCCATCTCCCAGGTCTACTGGGAGGATCTTTATGATTGATTTACTTTTTTTAAATAAATATTTCTTTATGTGTTTTCTCTAGTTTGTGTCCAACCTTCCTCTATCATGCATGCTGTAACTTCTCCCAGTTATATCAGCCCACAGTTAGTCAACCTGGGCAGCGTACAAGGTAAAAGAATATTTCAATCTAAACTGCATATCCCTTCTGTGTTTCCTGATTAAAATTTGGAAGCTAACCTTGGAATAAACTATACCTGACATGACTTCTAAAATAATTTACACAGTTTATAAACCAGGGGCTAAATCCTACAAACCCTCCCTATGCCATTTGTATGCAGAAGGACAGCAGGTTTGCCGGAGCGGGCCCAGCTGTGTAGCTGAAACCTTACTATAGAGGACAACAGGCAGAATGATGATTATAGTGAACCCATAAAAATAATAAACTGATTGCCCATTGAACAAAATCTACTAAAGTATGAATTATCTAATGAGCTGCTGCTGTGGTTCAGGCTGACTTATCCTGCATTAAGTCAGCAATGACACCATGGACTCCCTGCCGCGGGGAGGGTGAGGGTAGGCTTGGCACTGATTTAGGTGTAGAAATGTATCAGCTAATGATGAATAAAAGGGCGTATGTAGAGGCAAGTGTTTCAAGGTTTTATAGAAGCTTATAGTATGGACTCTATTTATTTGCTAAGTATTTATGGCAACTCACGAATTTATAACCATGTCAGGAAAAAAACTTTTCGCAGATGTTGAATGTAAACATTGTTTTAATGCTCATTGATGAATACTCAAGTACACTGCTGTTATCCTTGCATTATTAAATAAGGCTAGTGCTGGAAATCATACCAGATTTTACAACAAAATTTGATACCCCTCCATTGTATCCACATTTGCTACTACAGGAGACTCATTATTTTTGGAATTTCTAAAGCAGAATAAAAATTTTCCTGTGAGCTAAGAGACAACTCCCTCAATACTTTGCTTTACTCTTTGTTTCCTTGGTGTATGTGAAATGTGTATATAATAGTGATCGCACACAGAGCCAGTAGGACATGTTGTGTGTAAAGGGTTTTTTTTTCCTCTACACAAAAGTTGTTTGCAAGTTCTCTGCACAGCAACAGCTATGAAAAATCACATGTAGATAGTTTTCCTTTTTTATTTGAATTTCCTTGCTGGGTTCTTATAATTTTCTGGCAGGTCAAATTACGTTAGAATCAAATGTGATCTTCAGTTAAGACTTACTGATGCATCCTGCAGCTTTAACTCAGTCACTTGGGTTCTGGTTTAGCCCAACATGTGTCTCTTGAAATAACTCAGGAGAGCAGATTGATGATATACTTAGCAGAGGAATAACAGTGTTGGAGACTGCCAGTACCAAACAATTCAGTTATTAAATGTATCTAAGCATCTGAAGAAGAAATCTAACTTTCCAGAGAAAATAGGAAAAATATCTAGGAATACAACAAAGTTTCTGTTGATATTGATGGGAACAATGAGAGCACTTTTTAAAGGACTTAAACTGGACTTGAAAGTCCAGTGATTGCAAACTGATCCTGACCATCTTAACCTCAGAATCTTACTCTTATTTCAGGGTCTCATTGAGGTCTGTTTGCTTCAGATGACACTGTGGAATTTCAGTTCAGACAAAGAAATCTTTAGAGGAAGTAACCCCTTTCCAGTAACTAAATGGTTTGAAGTTTTTGTATGACATTCATTTACACACCCAAATTTTCTCACACCTTTCAGCGTCCATTACTTTTGGTAGTTGTGTCTTCCCCTCTCGAATTCAGCTGGTCTCTCGGTGGTCTCAGGCCAGCTCTCACCCGTGCTCACTCTGCTGCTCTGCACTTTAAACCTGCCTGTTCCTTCATGTCATTCCCTACTTTTGGAGACCTCCCCTGAATGTGACAGTTTATTTCTTGTTGGAGACTGCAATCACCTCCAGGACTGTAGCATAAGTATAGCAGTGGGACCTGCCAAATGCCTCCTTGCTGAAGGAAGAAAAGTGAGTCAGTCCCACTTAAGTGCAGAGCATTACAGAGCAGGAACGGTTTGGGGTGCAACAAACCCCTTTCCTGAGCCCCAAGCCAGCTACTGCGGGATGGTGACTCAACACAACCTAGAAGATTGAGCACAGCCTAGATATTTTTGTTCTGAATTGGGCCCCTAACTCCCAGCAAATCCACTTCCCAGCTAGGGTAATGACTTAGATGCCTTTCTCTAAAGAAAGAAAAAAGTGAATGATCGAGGAGTCTCTGGGAAAAGCACTTCAATACCTCATTTGAATAGACTCTTATGCAATGTATTGGAGCTTCTAGGACAACTCCCTTACAAATGGATCATTACAGCGGTAAAAGCCAGTTTATTATTTAACCAATTCAGGCTGAGTGCAGATTGGAGAGTATTGGCACTTGCATTGATTGTAAGTAAGAGTCTAGCAATTAATGAACAGTTTTCAGCAACAGTCTAAGGAGAGAGTGCAATGTGCCTGAATAAGTATGACTGAGGAGGTGTTCCCTGAATTTGGAATAAGCCTGAAGATAAGGGTAATTAAAGCAAGACATTCCCATAACCCGTCGCCAGTATTTTGTTCACACATCACAAGCATTCTTAAACTTATATGGATCAAACTAGACACTTTTAATCTGGGTTGACACAGTAGTTTTCAGCCCTTATGTGCTACTTATCAGCAGTAGATCCCAAAACACTTTATAGAGGAAGGCAGTTGTCTCAAAAGCCTCCTTGGAATTGCTGTGAGTGGTCGTAAGTCATACTAAGGGTGTGAACAAATGTCTCTGATAGTCAAAGTCTAGAGAAAATACACAGATGTGCCTCAAAAAAAAGGCACTTTTGTCTCCATCCTGGGCCGAAGCTCTGGACAGAAATGATCCAGGAGCTCTGGACAGAAATGGTCAAACGGTCATGCTTGGTGCTAAACTAATACCACTGTACATATATGGATGTACAGGATGGAGAAGCGTGGCTTGGAAACAGCTCTTCAATACACTTTGCTTTGAGGAGATCAACTAAATTCTAAGGCTTATGGATTTACTGCTATCACATTTTCCTGCTTACAGCACTAGGCATATTTATTTATTTTAATGAAACCAGGGATGATTGAAAATTCATATGATTCCAGGACTTGAACATTTAGGAAATCCTCCTTTTTCCTGCAGGAATATATTCTAAAGGGGCATACACATTTAGGACATACTTCATCCATCCTGTGACAGTTATACAACTGTCTTTTCTTATCCAACACTCTTTCAGAGATTGATTTCTTCTATAATTCCTACAGCACATGCCAAAAAGAATAATAAAAACCTCTAAGTAAATAATTAATAAAACAATAAGTTTGTAATCCAATTAAACAACAACAAGAACCACCCTGCCCCAGATCCTTTTCGTGCTTGATCTCTTAACCACGTTGTATATTTTCTGCATTTATCCTTCATATAGAACGATCTTCAAAGTACTAGCCTAATTTCTGAGTCATTCAGCTAAGAGTACATGGTCAGCATATAGCAAAAGAACACATAACAATACACAGATTGGTGCAGATTCACTAGAAATCTGAACACATATATGGTTGCTCACACGTTTAAAATCACACATGTAAACAAATGAGGATAGACACATGCACATGTAACGCTATCCTCACAGCACCCATCTCAGGGTTATGCAAATTGATCGTGTGCGTGTGTGTGAGGTACAACAAATACCCACATTTGTAAATTAACTCTTTCCAAATAATAAAAATCTTACTATTAACATGACATGTTTAAATCCAAATGGACAAGTTTATGTTCCCTTCTGCCCCTTTATTCCTCTTTCTCACTCCCTCTCTCTGCCTCTCCTGCTCTCTCTCTCACTTTACCTTCCCAACGGCACTATTTTATTTCAGAAGAAAACTTATGAAAATTGTTGAAACACACACTACAAAGCATTTGCTTTTTTTCCTCTCCTTCTTTTTTTTTTTTATTTCAGCAGATAGCCCCCAAAAAAGGCAGGGATGTCAAAGGCTTCGAGTCCCCCCTTTGACATTCACGCAGTGCTGAGAGTCAGCCGGGGTCTCAGCTCTGACAAATTTGCATCTCTTTGAATGTGACGCTTGAAAAAAGCCGGAGCTGCTAGATTAAATTTTTTTTTTTTTTCCATCGAGAAAATGAGAAAAGCCTCTATCTCTCTGCCGAGTCTACTGGGAAGATCTTTATTCTGATTCTTGTTAGAATTGTTTATCACCCTGACAGACCAGACTCGGACGAGATAAAGGCGCTGCTCCATCACGGGGCCTGACAGTGGTAGGACATGCAGAGAAATGAAAGGAGCAGGGGAAAATATTATTAATAGATGCCGACTTGATTTGCCTCTATGGCACGTCAAGGAAGGAAGGGAGGGGGGAGCCACGGCTTGATTGCAAGCCTATGAAGTTCTGTCCAAAAAAGAAGCTATTTTTCATTAAGTGATAGAAGGGCTTTTTTCATGTTCTTTCCTGAGGAGCTGATAACTTATGCAGTTTATTCTAACCCTGCTGATTTCTGTCAGGGAAAGAAAACTCCTGAAAGATGGCTCCAGCTTGTCCTTTTCTGAGAAGGAAGCTGTCTTGTCAAAAATGGTAGCAAGGCATTAAAGCCCCAGCCTTGACTCCTGCAAGGTCCCTTGGATGTGATTGGGCGTGCATGTGTTGGTGAGCATGGGGGGTTTGGGAAGGTGGGCGTTATCATGTACCCACTATGGCCCTCTGAGGGAAAAAAAAAAATATATATATATATATGCAGAGCAGTGCTTGTACATATGCACATGTGTACACACACCATATACACAGAGGCTTTGTCCATTTGAGCATGCATGCAGAAACACTTGTTTTGCTGCTAATTACTCTGCAGTTAGTAAAGATTTGCCTGATATGAACATGTGTTGAATTTGTGAATTGGGTGTACAGTTAGAGCAGCTTCATTCAAAATGAACATTAAAAAATAACCAGCTCCCTGCTACCTCCTGTATGTCAGGTCTCACACAGAAACATGACTGGCAATATGAGCCCAAGGGCTCCTGCAGTGATGCTGACTCTGCTGTGACTGTCTCTTTTTCTGGGGCAAAATTGCCTCTACATGATCATTATTTCTCTTTGCTTAGATTTTTTTGGATGGGGAAAGTAGGAGTGAGCAGGTATCATGGCCATGTTATTGTTATTCTTGCATCCTTCACACTTGCAACTCTGACCATTTGGGGCATTTGCTGCAATCACAGTGTTTCATGAACACAGTTCCTTGCTTGTAATTAGCTTGTTCCATTCCAGAAAGGTTTGTGTTTGATCACTATCCTAATGGAATTTTGAATTCCGTATGAATTAACTACTGGAGAAATGCTTGCCTCAGGGTAACAGAGTAGGTCTGTTTCTATGAACCTGCTCTTGGATATCATTTCCTGCTGGATCCATCGTGGTATCTCAAGAGAAGCTACGAATTATGCTGTGCTCTCTCTGCTTTCAGTAGAATGGGAGGGCTTAGCAGCTCAAGGGAATTACTCAGCACTTTGCTGGTGTAAAGGCTATAGCTTTTTTTTTTCTGGAATCTCAGTGCTAGACAGTCCACTCTCTTCATTCTTCAGATTTTTCCTAAAAAGTTCTTCTTTCTAGTAAGACCAATAAACACTTAAAAAATCTCAGATCTTTTTGATTCATGTGGTATTAAAGAGGAATTAATGATGCTGTATGTAAAAAGTGAAACAAAATTAAACACCACTAGGTGCCATAGCCCCACAGTGATATGTCCAAAGAATTTCAATCTTCATCTTCTGTTCCCACTGATATTTATTTCCCTTGTTTGCTCTATTGTATCCTGAGTTAAAGGGAAAGTTTTACTTTCCTTTATTTCAAAGCACTTTAAAACGACCTGTGTTATCTATCTTGTTAACTCTCTGACATGTCTGTCCTGGACAATCAGTAACACAGTCAAGTCTGGAACTGATCCATCTTCAAATTCAGGAGTAGATGATACCATGTGACTGTTTGAGGGAAGTCCAATATCAAACTTAGGAACTATGCAGAAGTTTCAGTTAAGTGATTGCCCACGTTGGGGTTACAAATGATTTTGTCCACCTGCTATTTGTGTGATCTTCCGAACCTCTTGTGAACACTACACTGTAGCTTTCCTGTTAAGGATCCTAAGCCTGCCATAGAACATCAAGCAGCCTGATGTGCCTGACAGGAGAATTATGGACTGCTGTGTGCTAATGTATGTGGCATAGTTATCTGTATGCTGATAAGAGACTGGGTTTGAAAACCCAGTTGTCCAGATTTCAGTTCCTTACTACATTGTGTCAGAATCCTCATGAAAATCAGTTGATTTAAATTTAAGGACATATCAAACTACTCCTGAATGGCAGTCTAGTTACTGGGGAATAATATCAGTGATTGAATCATAGAATCATAGAATTACTAGAATGGTTTGGGTTGGAAGGGACCTTAAAGGTCATCTAGCTCTGATGTCCTGCCATGGACAGGGACACTTTCCACTAGAAAAGGATGATCAAAGTCCCATCCAACCTGACCATCTTTTCTCAGAATATCAGTCTCATGGCAAGTGGTGGAAATCTGCGAACAGGGAAGGGGGCAGCTCTTGTAGGTTGAGGCTCTGACATGCAAAGACACTGAAACCCTTCATCTCATGTCCTTTCTTCATTTCCTATGTTGCTTGTTTCCTGGTCTGATTCCTGTGAATTCCCAGGAACCTTGTGTGTGATGATTTGTTCTGACTTCAGAGGTTACAAAAACATTGAGAAATCCTGTGTTACCTCTGTATGAGGAATCTTCTCATAAAACATAATGAGCAATTCCAAGAGATAGCTTTATTTATTGATAGTGAAATGGTAGGAATATTGGATGAGCTCAGGATGATGTTATATATGGCTCTGTATAAAGCAAAAGACAGTCTGCACATGTCAGACAGCCAAAGGATAGGAGAAAAGAAATAAAACAACTACCTTTTATAGCTCAGGATACTGAGCAGCCCAAGATCACACAGAAAGTCTGTGGAAGGGTTGAATGTTTGAACTGAGATCTTTAGTCCTAGTTCAGTTTCTTATCCACGGCACAGCCTTTACTCAGATCAGCTCAGTCTGTTTTGGCTGATCCACACTCTCCATATCATGTTCCATTGTAATGTAGACACAGAAAGCAATTTAGAATGGCCCCCTTCTTTATGACTACAACTAATTTACCAAAATTCTGTGAGAAAGCATCATGACCTAGGCAGGGATTTGCCTTTTTTTTTTTTTTTAGCTCAGCAGTTGTTTACAATGCTCCAGTGACAAAGAGGAATATTGTTAATGAAACTTGGAGAAAAGAGGTTGAGTTATGTATCCCCAAAGTCCTCCATTTTCATAGTTTTAGAAAGTGGATACATTTGGCAGGCATTCTTTTTATTCAACCATGAGTTTGGCACATGCCAGAGTACAGAGGCTGAGTGAACATCGTGCAAAAATTTAAACTGAGAAAACAGATGTGGTTTTGCATTTTGTTATGTGTTGAATCTCAGGCTACCATGAAAATATCTTTGGGTAACAGCACATCCAAACTGCACAGTTCAGTAGCGTAACTGCAGTTACGCTACAAAAATAAATAATTTCCTAGGTTTTTTTTCATTTAGTTATGCTGCCCTAAATTAACTGAGCATTGTGGATAATTATAACTGAATTTATTAGGATTCCTTTTATTTCATATAATCATTCTTGGCTTTGGGTCCTTATATGCATTATCCCAGTCTTTGGACCTACAAAACAGGAATGGGAGAAGGTGACATCACAAAATTATAATAATTTCATATGAGCGGACTGCAAAACTTCTATTACTGAATGGGAGCCTATACAATGTGCAAAAACTAATGAAACAATGAAATAGCTAATCAGGCTTGAACACAGCAAAAAATATTTTCTTAGAAATCAGTTCAAATATAGACTAAAAGACTGGTGATTGGAGTGCAAATTTAACATAAGGGATTTAAAACCTGGTGCCGTATCATTGGCAGAATTCACTCGATTTAAATGCGTGTCAATTCAGGTCAATAAAAGGCAATTACTTTTTTGTATGATGAAAAGTATGAAACCCCGTAAAATGTCTGGAATGCGTTTATTGCTGATTTTTGACTGAATTAGGTGGGGAAAATAGCCACTCTTGCATTGTTATACAGCATCTTGCCAGATCATGTTGAGTGTGATGGTTTCAAGTTGTTAAAATAGGAAGTTAGGGCTATTAAGTAATGATTTCTGTGTAATTATGGAAAACATGCGCATTTGTACTTTATGATAGCTATTGGCTTGCTGGATTATGTGGAAACAGTATGAGTAACATGTTCATGGCACTAAATTTTCAACTGAAAAAGCAATTGTAGATCACTTCAGGGCAACCTGCAAGCAAGGCTTAAAAAGTAAGAGGGAAAGTAGCTGTAAAAGTTACTGGTCAAGTAAAATTCATTCATTCACAGCAACTATCCAGTGTGTCTGCAATTCTGAATGTTTCTTCTTTGGTTGCTACTTTTATCAATCCAATTTGTTCTCTCCCAGAACGAGTTGCATACATGGTTTAAGTTTATAGATGTGACCCTAAAGGAATTGATTACAATAGTGTTTTTTAATATCACCTATTACTAGAAGGTAGTTAATATTTCATAATAATTTCTCTTCAAATTTGACCTTTTTTGTACGCTTCTGAAAAGGTCCGCAGTTAGACTGCAGATTTTGCAAAAAACTGACAACAGAAAAGCTTTAGCAGATTATTTTGCCTGTTTCTGACATTTGGAAATCAAATTTGAATAGGTGTATCAAATGTAACCATCTATAACAACTGTCTAATTCAGCTTCGGTGAGGACCAAGTTTAACAAGGCCAGTTCACAGAAATATGTGTACAGGTCCATCTATTTCTTCACAGCCTATGAGAAAGTGCTTCTGGGACATCCTGAACACTGACAGGATCCTGTATAAAGGCTCATTAATGTCTTCAAGAATTCCTTGAAACTTGATTTAAACTTTGTTTCTTCCCACACATCAATGCATAGAGAGGTCATTTCCTCACTTCCATAAACAAGTATGCTAGAGTAGCTGAAGTGGCCTCTTACCAGTAGCCACAAGATGCACCCTCCCACTCCAAAAATGGAATGAATAGAAGAATTGTGAAAAAAGTCTCTTAAAACCATCTTTTATTATCCAAGTAACTTAGTTTCTTCAATCATCAACTTCAAGTAAGGAAAGAGTGACAATGTATGTGCTTGTTATGCAGAGAGCAAAAGAGTGGGGGACAGCTGTCCTTTGATTTTGGTTCATATTCAGGGAACAGCCTGGGTTAATAATTTAAAGGTAGGAAGTTAATTTATGCATCCCTGAAATCGTCCTTTTGTGCAGTTTTAGAAAATGCATACATGTGACAGGATATCTCATTGTTCTCAGGATGTGTTATCGTGTATATGTGGAGTAGCTTTAGTGTGATATGAAATGCAAATTTGACTCACTTTGTTCTTGCCACTTTTATGAATATTAAAAATATGGATAAAATAATTGTGAACATTTGGAAAAGGTCTTTACCTCCTAATTTCAGTGCTATGATGTTTTTATCTTGGTGCAGTGGAAAAAAAAATTGAAAATTTTACCAGCTTATATTGGCATGAATGTAGGAAATTTAATTGAAAATTTGCTTTTTGGGTGCATGCTGAGTGGAACTTTATGATAGCATGAAACCTTACTGCCAATACCACAACAACCTCTCAGGCCAAAACAATGTAGTTCATTCATGTCAAATCAAAAACATGGTCAGGTGATTTTAGACCAGCACAAACCTCCTGTAGCACTGAGTTTGTAGCAGAGAAGGGGTTAAAGAAGAGCTTATCCTCAGCAGATAAGGCAGTCAGCAACACATGGGGTACCACCAGTGCCACCATTCTGAGTGCTGTAAGACTACATCCCTCTTAACAGCAATCCATCTTGATCCTCCTTGCTAGGTGCATTGGCTTGCTGAGAAGCCTTTCTGTAACACAGTTTCCACTCTTGCTAGCAGATCCTAGTAGTTAGGGTGACCCTAAGGCTGCCACAATGTGCCTTGCTTAACATTGTTCAGCACTGCCTTTGCAAGCTCTTACTGATTATAGATATACGCTGAGTAGTGCTCCAGAAACTGAAGCTATGCTAAATCAACAGAATAGGCTTGTTTAAATTATTGTGGGAGTCCAAAAGGCCAAACCATTATTTTTGCATATGATTCTTTAATGTAAAAATAAAAAACCAAAGACTTTGCTTCCCCAGCATTCATTGATGTTATACCTGTGCATTAAGTGCAGACTACAATACTTCATATAGCAAGACAAAGAATTATAGTGTAAGTACTAGAACAGACTATTTCTCTGGCCCTTTAATTTAATAGCAGTGCAGCTGTGAAGCTGTGGACACAGAATCATTGGTCTTATTTGTTTGGATTATTCAAATAAAACATGAGTAATAATGACAGCTTGGGCTGAGATTCTTCTCTACTTTAACTCTTCTGAAAGCTGGACCTGTTTCAGGAATTAAACATCTTTTCCTCCATGTGGCTTTTAGGCTGCAGTTATAAAGCTCTTCATCAGCATGTAGTGACTTTGCTCATTTCTTTGACAAAAGGCTGATAATCTGCACTAATGGCTTTGGCTGACTCATATATTGAGTTCCCAACTGACTTTGACTGACATGCTGAGGAATATTAGCAATATGGAAACGAAGGTTGATCACGGAAGGAGATGGACAAGCACGCTGGCTGAAATCCTGCATATTTTTATCTCTATTAGAGTTCATTTCTTTCTGAGGTTAGACTGTTTTGATATTACATTCCCTTCTCTGCTAACATGAATTTTTGGGTCCTAGACTGTGATCCCTGCAGTTTAGAAGCACCTCTCTAGATAAGTAGCTCTTTGGATTATATTTTCTTATACATAAAGTTTCTATTGAGCATTAAAAGACTCTTATCCCTAAAGAGGAAGGTATGAAAAGTCCGAAAAAAAAAAAAAAATCTTTATTTTCCTTCCAAAATCATTCACATCCAATAGCTGGAATTATAACCACTTGGTTATTTACCCACTTAATAAGCAAGAAGAGGGCTATTTCCAGCTTGGACTGTGTTCTTTATTTGGTGTGGTTTGGGGGTAGTGCTCTCTGGGGTAATTCAATTCTTAGCTACTCTTCCACACTGTGTTTATTTCATGTATCAGTGTAAGAATACATACTCAGACACATAAAAATGGTGATAAATTCTGTACAGAAGAAACTGAAAATTGTATAAATCTTTAGGTCTCATAATAAAAGGTGACAACACAATAGGATTAAATGAGTAGTGATCTAAGAGGCACCTACCAATAAATTCGGAAAGATAAACATTGTCCAAAACTAGGCCTAGCAAGTGGACTGTCCTTGAGCAAAAGGGTTGGAACTTGAAGGATAGGTTGTACTGCTAATTTAGATGACTTTAGAATAAAATTTGCCAAAAAGCCTGAATCTCAAATCTAAAATTAAAAAATAAATTAAAAGTAAAAATTCATTGTTTCAAAGTTTGAAAACAAAGTGCTTGGCTTCCACAGGCAAAAAGAAATGCTTTACAGGGAAAAGAAGCACATACCCAAGTCAGCAAAAGTTTTGGTTCAAGAGAATCTTACCTGTGCAAAAGTTAAAATTTCTGCTTAAGTTTTTCACTTACAATAAGCAAATATGTCCCTTCTGTTTCTCTGTAAGATCAGGTGGGGAGACTGGTTTTGCTTCGTAGAGATACCATGATATAAAACCTTTGTCATTACCGGGACTGTTAGTGTACCTGAATGGAGCTTTTCGGATTTTTGCATGACAGAGGCCTCCAAAGGATACACATTTGGTTATTCCAATACAACAGTCAGAAAAGTCACAATGTGAAATGTTTATTCCCGTTTAAAAGCCAGTTTCTTTCCTGGAGAAAACTGTATGTTCTTTCACATACATGAGATTCCAGCTGGTGTTTAAGCTTGACTCTAGTTTATTGGCAGGTGATTTTGAAGAAGAGTATAATTAATAAAGAAAAAAACATTAAAGAATTCCCACCTGGAAATACCTACCTATCTTAATAAGATAGCTTTATATAAAGATCTGAAGCCTTTTGAGATTAATGAGGCCTGTTTACTTTCCATTCCTTTTTGAGACCCCTCTACTACATGTGTTGAATCAAAAGGCTGAGAATTTCTGTATGGGAAATCGAAAAAGAAATTGATAAAACATAAAAAGTCAGCTATTGAGTTGGATTTGAAGTCTCTCTCTCTCCCTGTGTTTGCCAGAAGTTGATCAGGAAGGCTGGAAAGACAAATACTCGCTTTCATTAACAACAACGAAACAACAAAAACAAAAAACCAAACCAAACCAAACCAAACAAACCCAAACAAACAAAAAAAAAAAAAAAAAAAAAGGAGAAGGAAAAAAAAAAAAGCTCTCTATACCTCTGTGGCTCCAGAGACAATTACATATATGTACACGCAGAATATAAAATATGTGTGATGTTACATATTGGTTTGCAGTGGTGCAGTGGTATTGTATAGATGGAGACATAAACCTGTCAATTCTAGTTTTATTGCCAGGAGTGCCAGATGCACTGTCCAGAAACCCAAACATACCAGTCTGTGCCACCAGCCCAAGAGGCCATGTTAGGGCTTTCCTCGGCTACTTTCACAGATTTCTCACTTGATCGACTCATGTTCCCACACTGTAAGTGCCATTGCCTCCCTCTGTGAGCTTTTTGCTTTTGATAAAGATGGTATTGTGTTTAACAACGTTCATGTTTCTTAAGAGTTCCCATATCGCCTGTAAGAAACTCCTTAGGTGCTGACCTAAAACAGATGCTATGAGAACTCTTTTTTCCAACCCCTTAAATGTTTTAATAGTTTGTGTATTTTAATTTTACCGGTCACTTAGCCTTTTCATCATATCCTGCTTCTCTCCCAGCTACCTGCAGGGGAGACATGGAGACATAACCTTTCCCTTTCTCTCTGTCCAAAGACAAATTAAAAGAAAAGCATAAAAAACTTATATGCCATGGTATGGCTGCTCTGCTTTGCCAGGACCTGTCAACTCTGTTTGAAATGTTGTACGTGCTTGTACACAAGTGTTGTACTCAGGCTGCCTGCTGCTGTTTTGGGGAGGTGCAGTGATCTCTGTTTCTTTGGATGTCACCACTGAAGTGACCATGAAGAAGGCTTGACAGCACAGCCTGGGACCCAGAAAGGTGTCTGAATGTATAAAGAGCTCAGGGCAAAAATAAACTGAAGATAGATTCATCTTCATTATCTTTCAGAAAACAGTTACAGGAAATAGAGCAAATTAGATTGCAGAGAGACTGGAAAGCTGGGAGGCCTGTAGCCTAGATTCCTGAAACCCTGAAATACTACCCCATGTTTGCACAGTTTTTATCACCTCTTTGCAATGTTCCTGTTCAATCATGGAAAATACAATGAAATAAAAAACACATGTTGGGATTTTAAAAAGCGTTCCTGGGTCTTTTTGAGACTCTCAGTTAAAAGTTGCATTGACAACAGGCTGATAAAGTTTGGCATGCCATAACTCAGCCTTTTTGAGTCACAGAAACTCCGCAGAAGCTATTCTCCGATTGGAAGAGGGTATTACACCTATTACAGAAAAAGAGAACAAAACAAAGCCCACAGACACACTCAAATTCACCACATCATGAGAATTTTGCTTTGCCTCAATGACACTTTCTGAGACTGTGGGCAGCAGATTGTGTTTGGATTGTCAAGGAAACAGTCAGGCCATTATTGTTGTTGTTTAATTTTTGGTGGTTGAGGTTTTTTGTGTTTTTTTTTTTTTTTTTCCTCCTAGCCAAAGTATTAAAAAAAAAAAAAAAAGGGGAGGGGGGGAAAAGAAGTTGATTTCTTCAACAAGCAGCTGCAATGACAGATGGCTGATGAATGCACTACCAGCAGTTCCAATG
This sequence comes from Oxyruncus cristatus, assembly GCA_013399855.1. NCBI lineage: Eukaryota > Metazoa > Chordata > Aves > Passeriformes > Cotingidae > Oxyruncus > Oxyruncus cristatus. The sequence continues at coordinate 1,997,503 of VXAY01004929.1, read as the reverse complement.
GAACTCGACTCCGTGGGAGTCGGGGCACTGCGCACCTTCCAAAGGGCGCCACGGTAGTCGCTTGGGAAGGGGAGTGAGAGTCAGAATTTCTAACCATGGTGAAAATGTACTGAAGGAAGAGAACATGATGACAAGGGGTGAAAAAGGGAAGGGAGTGATTGAGATCCATCCAGCTGAGTCTTTATCCCCAAGGATGAATTAAGATGAAATAGGGGCCTGGAGCCATAAAAACTTCAGGAGTACTTTAAAAATAATGCCTCCTCTGCTAAAACATGTCATCTTAGCCACACACTTTGCTTTAGGCTTTGTTGATCTTTCTTCCCTAGCCCCCAGATAGACTCCTCCTCTCTCTGTTCTGTCTATACACTTTTTCCTCTGTTTCCTGTTCCTCCTTTTCCCATAGCTATCTCTTCCTAGGCTCATGACTGTGTGCAATTGTGAAGGAAACAGATAGCCTGTTGCTCTTCTCAAAGCTGCTTCCTTATGCCTGCCAGATGTCCCCCATGAGTCTTCCTTAGCATCCAGGCTCAGGCAATCCATGATGAGCCCTGTTTGGTGATCTGTGGTGCAATGTCTTCCCTCGTAGTGTTCAGACTTGAAAAACTAATTTGCCCTAGCCAGTTATCTTCTCTTTGTCCAAAGGTGCCACATTTTAATGGATGGTCAGCTAAGTTTACAACCTTCTACTAGGAAGGTTGTGGGAGGTGTGCCAGGTGTGGGAATTCCTCTTACTGCATGTGAGTTTTAGCAAACTGTGGAGACAGAAACACAAGAGGGAAGGAACACAAGCCACAATCTCTGAAAGGAGTCTGCAGGCAAAACTAAGTACACAGTTTCCTGCATCGTACAGAATGTCATAATCTGCAAGATCCCCAGCCTTTTGGGGTCCCCAAGACAGTGCAGTTCTCTCTTTCTTCATCTCCCTGTGTGAAGAATGAGGTAAGAAGAAAAGAACTGGTGGCAGCTGGAAAAGCAGTAGGGGTTTGCAACAGGGAAGTGAGTAAACGAGGAACAAAACTCCTCTAGCAGTAAATGTACTGTGTAAACATAAACAATAGCAACAAGCAAGACATGTATTCCAAATCTGTCTCCAGTGAGAATCAATTATGTTATATCCGATGAATCAGGGGAGGGGGCTGGTGAGAGAGAATGGGGACCTATTATTATTTTCAAGTCAAGCCAACCAGCCAAGTCTGCAAACAAAAGCATTTTCTGTCTTTTTTTCTCTGTCTTGTTGATGGCCTCCCCTTGTCTCTCTTCCTTGGCATATTTCCTGCAGTTCCCCCACCCAGCAGTAGTTATATACATCTGAATAACGCTGCAGTTCAAACACCAAAAGAATTGTTTTCCTATGGTTTATAAATGTCTTTTCTATTTTCTTGTATTCATAATCCTGGCATAAGCAGTGCCTATCAAGGGCTGTTCTACATCAGAAAACTCAAGCATGAGACTATGTACGTGTGTGTGTGTCTGTGTGCTCATGCTTGCATGAATACATGTGACCAAAGAGGCAAGAAAATACTGCTGCAGATCATTAATGAAATAATGATAGGTACTTCTTTTATACCTGTGGTTGTAAAAAGAAAGGAGAGGTTTTATTCTTGTATCTGCACATCACTAACTAGTGCTAACACACACACAGAGGTTTCTTTCTGTATCCCCAAAATCACAAAATGGGAAATGAAAAGGGGAGGAGGAGAAACAGAGAATTGCTGGAAATGATTGTCTCAGGGTGTTCTCTAGTAAGAAAGGAGCCCCACTTTGAACTCTTGATTCTTCGCCAGAGAACAAAACCCTTAAAGCATTTTGCTACCTTTAATTGTATTACTCTTCTAGTAATCAATAAAGATAAAAAAAGATCATTCTATGTACAATATGAAATCACACAGGGTCTGACTACGTGGAGATAGATTCCACTTATCTGTCTCTAGGGGTAGCTTCTACTGTAGTAGAAAACTCAATTTTTATTTGGATTTTAAAAATGTTTCAAATTATTCAGTCAATGCTACATGCATATTAAAAGATTTATTACCAAATATTCTCATCTTGATGTACTGGATCTATGCACCCAATTCCCAATAATGTTAATGGAACCGCATCTGTAAATCCCTGCACATCAAAGCAAGACAGTACCCATAAGTATTGCAAATACATAGGTAGCTGGATAAATAGCAAAAAGATTAACCACCTCTGGCATTACTGTTTTTTATTTCTTTGTGTAAACGTTGGTGTCATCTTTCCAAGGACTCGAGATGAAAGGAACTAAATGCATCCGGGCCAGCGTCCCCCACACTTCAGCGTGGGTGTTAAAGGGAGACACCTGACTACTGAGTGGTGCACCCACTCTAATTGAAGGGAAGAGGGAGAAGAGTGCCTCCACAGGGTGACTCAGATGTTAGGTGGGCTGAATCAACCAAAGAGGTGCCTGTTTCTCTCCACTGACTGTTAACTGGGGGTGTATAAAGAGATGTTAATTTAAACACCTGAAGGGAGATAGGTTATATTAGGCCTTAAAGTATTAAACTCCCGTTCCTGTCCTCTGGTATGAGGTGATTTGAACACTCTTGCTCAGGGAATAGGCTGATCACCCTGTGCTGTGGTGCCTATTAGTTCTTTATGTTAAAGGTATGTGAAGAGAGATGGAAAAAGGGCAATGATCCCATCTCTCATTCACACCAATATTAAAAAAACCACATTCATACATCAAAGCCAAGGTTTTCAAACATGGATTCCTTGAGTTTAAACCTTAAATCCCTAGGTGGAATTCACAAAAAGCAGCTTGGATTTCACTGCTCCAGAACTAGATTTTGGTTTAGTTATCTGACCTCAGGCATCCATGTTTTGTAACGTTTGGATCACGTTTTAAAATTAGGAGAAACTAGTGTATTATTGTTAATAATATTATTAACAAATATCTATGTATATGCTGATGTAAACTATAATTAAAGTAAATTAAATGTATTAACAGCAAAGTTATGTAGATCTGCACATTCCATGTTAGGATTCAAAGCAAACAAATGCGTATTTTAAAGTGGAAAAAAGGATGAGGTAGAAAAAGTAATTACCATGGGGATGATAACTATATTAATTGTCAGAAGAGAATACATCTGCAATAAAATCATAAGGAGTGCATACTACAGTAAAAGATGGGTGGGGCGATTAGAGCATAGACAGGTTAATAAATGTTAATTAATAATACCTTTCTATAACTTCCATTTCTTATTCTTAGGTTCACAAGTGCCTTACAAAGGAAGCATCATTAGCCCCATTAGGCAGAGGAAGGAGGAAGAGGCGTAGCATAATGAAGTATAGTGGCCAGCATCACCCAAGGGTATGGCTACACAAACAATTTACAGCGAGTTAAATTAGATGATAGATTAACAGAGTCAGATGCTCTACTCTAACTTCCTATTTGCCTGCTCTTGACCTGCAGTAAATGAAACCCATCTTACCTCAGATCTAATGAATGGACTAAGCCTCCTCTCTGGCTGCAGGAGTGAAAAAGTGAGTGGCTAGCTCACTCTAATGCCACCTCCATCAAAACTCTGGATAGTCAGTTTGTGAGATGGCAGTGATCATTTTATGAGGTTCTGCTGACATTGGGATGAGTGTGGTATATAAATGGAAAGTTTTGATGGGAAAGGAAGTGAGATACACTGTGCAGTGATTGGGGTGAGATACACTGTGCAGTTCGGCACGGAAAAGTCAAAATCTGGTGCAGATCTGCAGTGTGACAGTAGGGTTCCAGGAAAAGCAGGTGGTGTGGGAACGCAGCTCCCCATTAGGGCAGGGCTCAAAGAGAAGGGGATCAGTCATAGCCACAGTCTGCATTATTTAAGGCTTAAAAATCTGAAAGGGCCAACTTAAAGTCAACCTGCCACTTCAGAGGCTGGCAGTGTGGAGAATACATAGTGGTGTAATGCGTTCTTGCTGGCTCACAGGGCTGAGCACACGTGCTGCCGTTCTTAGAGTGAGCAGTGCTGAGCAGCCTGGCTCTAAGCTCCACTAAGAGGGTATTACAATAATTGAGCTTGCTGGTGACAAGGTCTGTGTTACTACGTTTGTGATAGGCATGGGATAATCTGAGTGCGTAGCCGGTGCGTGTAGCAGAACTGGAGGAGGGAGGAAAAGAACCTCTTTGACACCAGGACTGGAAACCTGGATTTGACATAAATGATGGCAAAACTCTACTAACTTCACTTTGAACCTGTGTTTGCCAGGTACTTTTCTTGCAGTGCAGTGGCCTAACACAGTACCAATACACACCCAGCTCATGACCTTTGAAACACAATTCTTCGAAGTACAGGGGAACACAACAGCAATAATTCCAAGTACTACTATTACCCAACACCTGCTTTTACCAACTCAGAGAATAAATTTCTCCAGCTACATGAGGATAACCCTCTCCTTCTCTATGGCTGAAATAGAAATCAGCATGATGATGTCATGGGATTCTATATTGATTTACTAAGATTTCAATTTTTGTTTTATTGTTCATCTCTTTTGATCTGTCCCAACTTACTGCCTCACACTGTAAAATCTGGGAGAAGGTCTGGCACAGATTTCATTTTCCCAAGTGCATTTTCCTGTGGCTCATTTTCATTTTGAAAACCCTCTTCACCTAAAATCCCAAATCCTTTGTCCAATCACAGCTAATGACACAAAGTCTGAGTCAGAAAAGTCTTCAACTTTTAGTGCTCTCCTGTGAATCTCACATTCCTCCAGGCTCCAAATCGGGCAAATGCCTAAACTTTCACTTGACTGTGGAAACTGCAGGGACACCGGTTGTTCCTGGCCCATTTTCTCTCCCTGATCCTCCTCACTTTGGTTCAGTTATTTTCTGGTTGGGGCTTGATGCAGTAAATGCATTGAGGGAAATTCAAAGGGCTGCAGATGTTCAGAGGAAAGCTATTCTAGGGTTATAGCAGGGGAACATTATCTTGAAGGAGATGGATAAGCAGTTCCTCCACACTGACAGCACAATGGCCTTCTGGGTTTTCTCTTATGGTGGGGTCTCTGAACAGTCAGGGTGAGGGCCAGGCAATTCCAGACCCAGATCAGCATGTTGGAGATGTGTTATGCTCTTTGTCAGTGCCTGCCATTCTCCCGGGAAGGCCTGGCAGGATTCTCACCTGACAAACTAGCATTAGGTCACACAATCCTGGACCCAGATATCTCTTGTTGTATAAACTAGGCACTTATGGGCTTTGGTCCTGCCAAGCTTAGGTGGTAGTGAGCTAGGGATTTGAAAATCAGAAGTTGAGCTTTAGACAGGATTTAGGTATGCAAGTCTTCTGTGGGTTGAGCCCTTTGTCTAACCTTTTTGGCTAACATCATTTACTGCTTAAGAGTAGGCATCTTGAAATTCTGTGATCTGCCATGTCAGCCACAAATTAGTGATGGTAAATGCACAAAAAGAAATTATCAAAAAATGACTATATTATATAAAGAACCTTGTGTGTATATGTGTGTATTGGTGCATTTTGAGCAAAGCGAATGCTTTTTGCACAAGTCGAAAAGCATTTTTTAAAAATGAATATATGATACTCTATGTGAAGTCTACAGTCATAACAGGAAATCATGCAATTTCTGCAGAAAGATTTTGTTTAAAAAAGCAGAGTGCATCTCATTGACCTACATTCAGCTTCCCCAGCATACACTGTACCTGCAGAACTTTTCTGCAGAGATACATTGTAGATACAGATCAAAGGCAAATGCTGGTGTCAGAATTGTCTAAATGTCCCTTTTTGGGTCTGAAATCCTAGATCATTGCCATGCATTTGCACTGACTTTGTAACTTTAATCAACCTGTAAACTGTTCCTTGGACTGCTGTCTTTAAAAGCCAGGTAGGCTGTTCCTGGGGATAATGAATGTCTGTATCTATAGAGCAGACAAATGAAGGTCTCTGTTGCCTCAGAATGAAAATACCTATTTTTAAAGAACAATCTAGGATACACTGCAATATATAAAAGTAGCAAAATAAAGTTAGCATCTGTGTTAAAAGAACTACAATCCAAACCAATCCAGATTCATCCTGCTCAACATATACCCTAATTGTTTTTTTCTGAACATTTGGTCCCCGCTTTAAAAAGGCCGTGGGGGTGCTAAACATTGCCTATCAGGGTGCTGAATTTTATTACAGGCACATCTGTCTGCTCTGAGTTAGACTGAGACCTGCCAACTCATTTCTCACATACCCACTGAAATGGGTCTGGATTCACAAATGTGTGTGTGGGTGTATGGGGAGCTGTAGACCGAGAGGAGGAAACTGCAAGGGTTAACACTGACCACTGCAGTGATGAGCTTTTAGGCACCATTCTGTCTGGCGAGGGTCACACAGGGACATGCTCCAACTCTCTTATGCAGTGCCTAACTGGGTGTTTTAGAGATAAAGTTGACCAAGGAAAAATACAAAGAGGCAAAGAGAGGAAGGATCCTTTAGAAAATAGGAAGCATGTAAAACACAAGGTATCTACAGACCTTTTTGGTGTCTGTCCCTCTGCTGTGCAATCAGGTAGTTGTAGACTGTAGCTTTTTCAAGTGCAAACACTTTATAAATAGATACTCTCTGTAAGATTGTCTTTCCCACTAGACAACTTCAGTAATTTGGGCAGCGGTGGTGTTTCCAATTATGATATCCTAAAAGTACTAAAAACTCAAGACAGTCACTTAAAATTTCTATTAATAAAAAGTGTTTACTGAGGTGGAATATGTTGTCATACAGTCTCTGTTTTCAATGTTGGGGGGGGGATTTTTTTTTTATTTTCAAAAAATGATCATGGTAGATGAAAAGAGAAGTTACAAAATAACTTCTTCCTACAAAAGTAAATAATTCAGCCTATGCAGAAAATTTTTTAGACATGGAATATTCAGGGAAATGTATGTCATGTAAAAGTATAATTGTTAAATGACTTTGTATCACAAAACATTACAATTTCCAATGAGCTATAATTGATACCAAGTCTCCAAAACTCTGGAGTAATCCTCTGTAGTGCTGAATCTGATCTGAAAACAATTTGGAACTTACTCTTAGAACAAATCCTGTTGCTTCAGTCTTGTGTTCCTGTCCTGCATTCTCATAGGCTCAGGTGATTTCCAAGGTCTTTCATTAACCCTCAACCCTTCCCCAAAATCATAATCTCTTTATTTTTTGTGCTACTTGTGCACTAAAATGTTTAAGTAAAATAAATGGCATTGATAGCTCTCTACATTGCATACTACAAATTCCTCCTCTTTGCCCTTATACATCTGTTCAAGACAGCTTGAATTTCTCCTGACTTCCTGATGTCTGGTCACAAAACAGAATTTCATCTCATGAATTCAGCTTTCATTGAACCTAATCACCAGCCTCTTTCTTGAAGACAGTTAGGAAACTTCTGACAGAGCATGGTACCTTTCATGGGATTCTCATTGGGTCACTCTGGCTATAACTGCTTTACACTTTTAGGACCTTTACACAGTCCTGGTTACCCAATAAGAGGATTAGCTCATGGGATCTGTGCTACCTCAGACAAAGGTAAAACAATTCACTTGTCAGTCATCCACATTATTAATGGAACACATAGGAATGACACAAACACATCCAGGTGATCTAAGAATGTGATTTTGCTTAGGTGAGCATAAAAAAATGCTCCATCATCAGATAACTCCATGTACTTTGTTTGTACTGAATAAACCTAAAAGTCAGGCACTGAAAATTTGTTTTATGTTAAAAAGGGAGTGGGAAGGACACAGTTCCAGAAAATAGGTGAGTAGGAGGAGAATATGAGTACTAACAGGTTTTTTTGGGAAGTAGTTAAGAAGGAAAAACTGGGTAAGAGAACTAGAATTTTCAAAGAGAGAGTCAAGTCAGGAAGAGAGTCAAGTCTCGAAAAGTATCTAAAGGCTTCCAAAGAGAACACATCAGTTGGTACAACCATCCTCAAGCATTAAAAAACATGACCAAGAGAAATAAGCTTTATAAAATTAGAGACTGCTTTAAAAATTATTCAGACCTCATTAATATAGGGTAAAATATTTCAGCTAGAAGTATCTAGATGGGGGTTTTGGGCTGCGGAGGTCAGACCTCCACTCTAAATCTAATACATTAACGTCTGTTGTCCACAGATTGTGTGGCAGTAACTTGCTGTTTTTTAAGGAACCAGGGAATTCTGAGAGGAACAGGGTAGTGTCTCTTTGTATTCATTTCTTCTTCTTGTCAAAAATCCATTGCAGTTTTGGGCCATATTCTGTCTACTACGTATTGACAGAATTGTGGTAACGCTCTCGTCAGTGAAATATGACCTGCTGTTAGCAAAGGTGGGAGTATTCTGACCTATTCAGTTGGTAGCTTGGTATAAACTGTTGTAAATCCATTCAAACTACAAATTCTATTACTTGTAATAAATATTTTTTTAGTAAGGTCATAACGTATACACCGTGGATGTACAGACTGGGGAATGAGGTGCTGGAAAGCAATGCTGTGGAAAGGGATCTGGGGGTCCTGGTCGATGGCAAGTTGAATGTGAGTCAGCAGTGCCCTGGCAGCCAGGAGGGCCAACCGTGTCCTGGAGGGCATCAGGCAAAGCATTGCCAGCCAGTCAAGGGAGGGGATTGTCCCACTCTGCTCTGCACTGGTGTGACCTCACCTTGAATATCGGGGCAGTTTTGGGTGCCACAATATAGGAAGAATATATATANGGGAAAGCTGTATGAGGAGTGACTGAGGTCACTTGTTCTGTTCAGGCTGGAGGAGACTGAGGGGAGACCTCATTGCAGTTACAACTTCCTCATGAGGGGAAGAGGAGGGGCAGGCACTGATCTTTCTCTGTGGTGACCAGTGACAGGACCTGAGGAAATGGCTTGAAGTTGTGTCAGGGGAGGGTTAGGTTGATTATTAGAAAGTGATTCTTCCCCCAGAGGGTGGTTGGGCACTGGAACAGGCTCCCCAGGGCAGTGGTAACAGCACCAAGCCTGACAGAGTTCAAGAAGCATTTGAACAATACTCTTGGGCACATGGTGTGACTCTTGGGGCTGTTCTGTGCGGGGCTAAGGGCTGGACTCGATGATCCTTGTGGGTCCCTTTCACTCAGAATATTCTGAATCTGAATCTATTTGTGGATAATACCTTAAAATTTTAAATTCACATAGATTGAAGAACAGCTACATGTCTCTGTGTTCCAGAACAATGTGTATTTTATCACTGCGGAAATGCTAGAGGGTCCAATATTATTATTCCATAAATTAACAGAGCTGCTTTTTGGGGAGGAGCATGTCTATATTTTTAAGGTTTTCAACTGATCCTAATCAACTCAGTTCTCTGAAATATTCTGAAAAAGAAAAAAAAAGTCTTTCAGAAACTGTTTAACATTTGCCCTCTGGAAAATATTCTCCATAAACAATCTTCAGCTTATGCACTCAAAATTGAGACACCTGAATATTATCAGATACTCTAAAAATCTTGCTTTTGGCCACTGCCTAATTAAAGGAAAATGACCTTTCCAAAGCTGGTTAAATGCAATGGAATATTGAAAGTTATTTAAAAGGACCATGGACCACATGGAAGAGAAAAATTTGGTTGCTAGGAGTCAAGTTCCCTTGTTTTGCTGTATCTTGCAAGGGATAAAATTTGAGAATTAGAGCACTGTCAATATATGCTATAAAATCACGTCCTTTAAGAGGATAATGCTCCACTAGACCTTTTGCCACAAATTACTCTATATAATTGGACCTAAGATCACAAAGTGTGCACATTTACAAGATAAATTGAAAATTAATGAACAAATAATATAGTAATTACCAAATCTTTATTATTTGAAGAATATACACACTATGGGGTCTATTTCTTCCTCAATGAACATGTGTAACCCCCATTAATTTTAATGGGAGTTAAGCGTGCACATCAAAGGAAGAATTAACTCATGATTTTAAAACTGACTACTAAGATTAAGACCTGCACTTTTGGCTTTGAGTTGAAAATGTGGCATATCTTTTGATATTTATCTCTTTTTAATTGTGTATTTGTAGCTGAAGCAATTTGCAAATCATTGTTATCCCTATCAGTACAAGGCAAAGATAAATTGCATTATATACCCTACTTCTTGGACTCCTTGATGTTCTTTTCTGATTAAATTGAACTGTACCAGCAGTATCATAATTAATAATCTATGCTGATCAAGTTGGCAGTACTAAGGCAGTTTGGTATCTGATGGCAATGAAAAATTGTTCAAGCAAGGTGTGTCATTTGTTGTTTTTTTCACTAAGGTGAGAAATTTGCAATTAATAATACTGAGTCACGGAGATTTTCAGATAACGTGAAACCTGCAGTTTTGGTCGGGACAAGGTAAAAATCACCCAGTTTAATAAGATTTCTGAAGCAATTCATGAACTATAATGTTAAGCCTCCGTAAAAGGGATTTTACTCCTTGGAAGAGATTATAAGACTCTCAGATGGAAACTTTTGGTCCCAGATGAATTGGTACCAGTTGTTGTTTCTACATCTCATCTCAGGGAAAGGGTACTTCCTTGTGCCCTTCTGTGGTTGTCCATTAATGAATATTAGTGAAATGGCTTCTGCAGGCATGCATAGCCTTTGTGATATTGATCCAGGTGTTGGTCCTCCTCTTAGGGAAGGAATTGAAAATATTTTAAAATGTAAACCAACATGGAATTGGTATACAGAGAAAGAACTTCTAATTTATTTTAAAAATGGTAATGTCAAGTCTTTGCTTTTTAAAATGAACTATCCAGTTATACTGAAACATAGCACTCTATTAGTGGTGAAAAGCTCAGAAACATGGCTAACAAGAAGGTGACCATTGTGATCTTAATGTCAGAGTTGAAGAAACTGCAAAAACTAAACTAAAAAAGGAGGGGAAAATTAAAATTTTAAAATTCTTTGCCTTTTATGTAGGCAGTTTTTCTTTCTGTAATTAGAAAATTCACCCTAGTAGCAGACTGCAATATATATATTTCATAATCTATCTGTTGTTCCTTACACTACTGCAAAGTAAAATAATTTTATATTTGTTTGTCTGGGTGAATTTAGAACTGAAGGAATGCCCTTGCAAAAGCATTTATCCATAAAGGTATAGCCACTGAATAGCTCTTCAAAATTTCCCTTTATTTTGTTCATCTATTCATTTAAATGTAAATGTCTCAAACTGGTACAACTTGTAGCTGCCATTTACACTGCCTTGGTTTAGTCCCATTTCCAGCCGGAGAACCAGATTAGGGGAAGGAAGCCTTAGATCTCAGTAGTGGAAATCAGCCAAAATAACTCAAATCCTATCAACTTCATATTTCTGATGGTAATTATAGAAGGTTCCTCCTCATCTCTGCACACTCTATACAATACCACCAATGGACAATATTTGCAAAGCCTTCAAACGGAAATGGAGCGCTCGGTATTACGTCAGTTATTACAATGCTAAGTCAGGTCTTGCTGTCCTCTCATTATAGAGATTACATTTGAGATAAGCGAGCTTCACTCTTTTGCTACCTCTGTTAATCAGTGGATGAGAACTTAGAGAGTGTTCAGAGTGACATCTGTAGCAACTTTTGAATAGTGAGTAATGTGAAAAAGTTTCAGCGAGGAGACTATTTAGTGGAGAGAAAAAATAATTATGGACTATCAAAATGAGGGTTAGATGCAACAACTTAAAGAAAAAAATTCATAAAGCGGTATCCAGAGAAACCAATGTATGTTAATAGTTTTAAAACAGGTGCTTGAAGACATATGGTAGTTACAGTAGTAACTTGTGCCTGCATATTCAGTTAAGACAGAGTATCAGGAGGGAAACATATTAAATCTTTAAGTTAGAAAGTATCTATTCAAGGATGACACTCTTTTGTCCTTCTTCATTTATGTAACAAGTGGCTAAAAATATTTTTGTTTGATGTAAAAAAAAAAAAAATGTTTTGTGAAGAAGATCTCCCCTTACTATGCTCTGAAGCTTAGAAAACAGGTATTTCAAAACCAGTCTCTGCTTCTAGGATGATTTTTTTAGTTGTTGGTTTTCCTTTTATATGATGTTAATAAGCAGACTAATAGGCAGACCAATCCTAGAGAAGGCTAAAAAGTAAATCCTCCTGGTAGACATTTTTAGGTCTATGGAAAACAAGAAAGTGTTTGGAACAACCAGCATGAGTTTAGCACAGGCAAGTTGTGTCCAAGGAACCTGATGATGATGAAGTGACCAGTAGCCCTCTGGATGAAGAGAAAACAGTGTGTTGTTCACTTTTGCTTCAGAAAAGTTTTAAATATTGTCTCCCATGGCATCCTTGTATCCAAATTGGGGCTAGCTGAATAGAGTAGGTTGATGAGCCTTAAGGAATAATGATCAACAGTTCTAATGCATAGCTAGTTCCTAAACAGTAGGTTCTGGGGACAATGAACAACTTTGATGATAGGATGAATCTCATGCTCATTAAGGTCATGATGGCAGAAAATTAAGGGGCTGTTTGATACAATGAATGATCTGGTTGAGATTCAGAGGGATTTTAAACTGGATAGAGTGGGCAGTAATTTAACAAATTTTATTAGAGATATACCTAAAGTGCTACACCTAGTTGAGAACCATTCCAGGCTGAACTGCATATTAATTGAGGAAACAGGTCTTCTGAAATGGGCTTGTGTGTCTTTGTGGATGACAAGGTGGATGACAAGTCAGCCATATGCCCTCACAGCAGAGGAGACTAGCCAGGGACTCGTGAACAAGATATAGCCAGCAGATCTGTGGAAATAATTGTTCCCCTCTACTCTATACTTGAGAAGCCATATCTGGGACAGAATCCATCTTTTGGGGATCCAGAACAGAAGACAGACTGATAATGTGAAGAGAGACCTCTGGGGGGTCACTCAGCTAATTAAGGAGATGGAGCTGAAAATTAATGAAGAGATGTTAATTGAGCTCTGTTTGTAAAACTTGCAGAAGAAAAGACTAAAGAGGGAATCCAGGTAGAGAACACCTGCAGCTCAGGTGAAGCTAAAGTGAGGCTGCAGAGAAGACAAAGTCAGTCTTCCCAGAGAGTTACAGCAAAAGGCTTAGAGACAGATGGATGAGTGATCACAAGTTAAGAATAAGGGAAAATTCAATTGAATATGAAGAAAAGTTCTTACAAGAAAAGTGCTTAAACTTGTGTTTGAGAGAGGCTGTGGGTTTTCTGTCCTCAGGGATTTTCGCACTTGCCTCAAAAAGGTCCTGAACAACCTGGTCTAATGTGGAAGTTAGTCCTGATTAATGTTGGTGGTTGAACAACTTTCGAACTCCACTTCCAATCTAAATTACACTAAGATTCTAGAATTTCCCTAAAAAGTAATATTCATACTTATTTTACATTTGAAAATGTATAACTTAAGAATTACGGTTTCTAAAATGAACATTCATTTGCTATTTTTCTGAAACGGGAATAAGGCCTAAAGAGAGTTAACTAAGGTATCTTGTTCCATGTCTGCTCTGCTGATGGTGAAAGAAATTTTGTTCTGTTCAGTTCAGTGGACCCAAAACTAGAGAAAACATTAGGAACATCATACAATGGGCTTCAGGTAATAAATTAGAGTAAAGTAAGCTAAAGTAGGCATTTGAATAGGTGGAATAGGCCTGAAGCCAAGGCTTTCTCCAAGCTTCAGTGCCAGCGACAAAGACAATGGAGAGTTCGAAAGTACACTTGAGGAAGAAGAGAAATTCCGAGACCCCCAAGATGAAGTAACAGGATGTACCACCAAATTATTCCCCAAAAAAAACCTCCGCCCTAACTCCACCTGCTATGAATATTGTAATCTAATAATGTAATAATATGAATATGTATGTAAAGATGTTGTAATAACACTCAAGAACTGTATAAATTACCTGTCTTTACACTGACCACTTCAGAGCTCTTTGACCAGCGCTAGCTGGGGGCTCTCCGACATAGAAATAAATACCTTACTGTTTAAAGGCATAAAACTTTGTCTCTAAACAGTCTTGATATGCCTTTTTGGGCTTCATTCTTTAAGGGTTTTGGTTGAGTATGGAAGGAAAAGAAAACCCAAGAGAAAAAAAAATATTAATGACAGGTACTTACAGCTATCCATTTATTGAATAAATTTATATTTCAAAAAAAAATTTCAAGATGAAGAAGAAGAAATTTTTAAAAATATTTACAAAAAAACCTGTAAAATAGCATCCAGCTTTGTGCACTGGTGAAGTCATACATTTTAAATTTATTAAGTGCCCTGGTGAAGCCATTACCCATGAAATCTAAGATTTTTAGAGTATAGAAAGTTATAAATAAAAGCAAGACAATATAAGTTAGAAAGACCTTCCCAAAACTTAGAAAGGCCTCCACAAAAATATTATCTTTTTTTAATTGACTTCTAATTGCTTATACAAAACTCATTTTAATGAAGATTACTTTTCAATGGAGATGGGAGTAGTATTTAAGATTTTTTTACACCTCAATGTAGCCGGTAAGAATAGCATTCTTTAGTAAGAATAGCTGTGAATTCCTAGCGATTGTGAAAGGAAAACAGTGTTCTATGTTGGAAAACAGAAGTGATTCTTTGCTACAATTTTTATTGTCTCATAATTCAAACAACGATTTACTGAGAGTAGTATGCAGTGCCTTGTATTTTTTATTTTGAGACTTGGATGATTAATACCCAAATAGAATATTAGCTCCCAAAAAATCTTGGGGTACTTTTGTAATATTTATATTTCTGACTACGTCTTAGTTTGAAAGGATGGATTGAATTTGTTATGGTAAAAAGAGCCCCAAAATTCACTTCTGTTTCCAAAGTAGGTCCCTTCTGGTCTTCAGATAATGACCCAAGTTTCTGAAGAAAAGCCATCAAGGCTCCAAAACACCAATCCTCAAAATTTGCCCATCAAATGTCTTGATTTAGTGCCACTGCAATCATTTGGCTCTTTGCCATTGTCTTCATTAGGCTCACTATCATGACCCAAAAGGTTTCTACCATTAACAGGAGAAAAAGATATTTAGGAAATGTGGTGTGTTTTCAGCTGTAGTGTGTTTTTCTTACAGCACCAGCTTCCTTTTTCCAAGTAGTTTTTTGGGGTCTGACACAGAAAGTCTACCATGGCCAGACTATACTACACAAATATCACAGAAAGTACTAAAAGAATGTCTTCATATAAACTTCCCCTTTTTATCTGAGCCAGGCATTTCTTTATTAATAACATTGTCAAACTTTGTATTGTGCTCACATTGGAAAGGGAAGCTTCATCCTCACAAAACCAATAAAAGTTGATTACATACATACGAAATCTATGGATTAGGGGTGGGATTTTTGGATCCTTTAGAAAGGAAATGTCATGTTTCATCTTCTGTAGCGGGGTGCATGGGAATGCATATGTGAAGCCGCAGAACTCCATACAGTCCCTCTCAGTAAAGATCATACAAAACCCCCCATATTTTCTTCAAAGCACAACTCTAGGATTATAGTTACAACGGGAAAAAATATCCCTCTATCCCTTCTTTCTTTTCATCTTTGGTGCCACCTGAAGGCCCTCAAGAGAAATTAATGAATTTAATCAAGGGACAAAACATGGTGGATATTCCTAGTTAATAATAATACACCCATAAATTATATTAGTCGAAGAAATTTTGAATGGCATTTTGAGAGGAGAGAGATAATGCCAGACCTGTGACCGAAGGGCCAAATATTTTAATGGGACTACTTAACTGTCAAAATCAAAAGTCAGATTTTCAAAAACAACTATTGTGCTGAATTTCTTAGAAAATGCAAGAAATGTGATCCACAATAGAATAGGTACAAGAAACAATATTATTTTCCTTTCAAATATGTGGTTCAAATGAAATAAAAAGCTTTAAGAAAGAAGGCAAATATGAAAGCATGTGGAGTTGCATGAAAATAAAAGGGTGGAAATCCCAACAAATCACAGTGTTCTCAAATCAAAACATTTCTGTTCTTTAATTTCAAATTGGCATTTCAGAAGATTTTTTATTTTCTCTGTCACAATTCATCACATAATTACAATTTAAAAATGTGAAAAATTAAATATGATTTGACTAAGCTGACATAATTCTTTCTTCTCAGCATTTTTTTTGAAGTCTGCAGGACTTTGCAGTTTGAATGATACCCAGTTAAACATTTTCAGAATCTCTCCCAAGAAAGAAACTCCATTCTTTTTATATTTGAAATTCTTTACTTAAACTACTTCTGGTTACCTAAAAAGATGCAGAGCTTTTTCAACTTATTCAAATGTCAGTTCCAGAATATGCATTTCCTAAGTACACACATTTGCTTTGCAAATACATAGCTATTACTGTAGTATTTCAGATTATCTCTGTGACATAACATTTTCCCATGTATTTGTATCACCTTCATCCACCTCCTTTTTTATAATGAAGCTGACTCCAAAGAGAGTTGATGAACCCCAGTGAAACAAGAGAAGAGCACCACAGAGTAGGTTTAAGACATAAAGTCAAACAAAATAACCTTTCATACTGATAGAATAGGATTTGGCACAGGCAATATGTAATCACCAAAGCCATAACGGGAATCAGATTACAGAGGTTAAAGGAAAACACCTGACATTATGAAATGTGTGATGAAATATTCTTCACATAATCGTGTATTTCAGAAAGATAGTCAGCTTGATTGTTACATTACCTTAATTGAAGGTAAAAGCTGAAATGTATATCGTGATCTGGTAAATTGCTATAAGGCCACCTCGCCTTAATTGAATCTAATGATGTGGGAATTTCCTCCCATTAACTGGATGGGAAGGAGCAGCTTGTCTTTAAGCACTCAGACCATTGGATAGATGGCAGACTACACGTAGGAAGAGGAAAAAGGGTCTTTTGTCCCTTTTGAAGTCGTAGGCTACTGATGCTCTCTGTAGCTTACTGGAAATTAAGTGACACAAGTTTAGTAGTTCCAGTCTATCTCCAACAGCTGCAGCACTCCCTTCTAGGATGCTTTAAGACTTTCTTACAATGACTGTTCATCCTTTTTTTCTGTCTTGTTTTCTTGCATGAAATATGTGGAAATTACTCCAATATCAAGACTGTGGAAAGTCATGGACAATACCCATGCTTTTAATGCTGTGAAGGGACAGTTCTTGGTTATTTTTTACACTACATAATTGTAAACTGCGTATGCTACCCTCGACCTCCATAGCTTAAAATTAAGCATTCTAGCTTACTGACTACTATACAGATCAATATAAATTTTGTGTGGATCCAAGTTCTCAAATGCAGAACCACTAAATCCTATGTCTAGGTGCTCAAAAGGACACTTGGCCACATGAAGCAGCTCTGTACAATTTTAGAAGCTCATTGTGAAGCAACAAGTCTGTTCTGCTGCTGTGGGAAGGGAAATTGCTGCATAGAGACATACAGATCCTTGTAGGAAAAGTAAACTCTAAGAACTTTAACCTGTAGTTTCTAGACATTTGGTAATACTAGTTTACATCTAGTCAGAGTTAGTTATTTATAGCAAATGACCTTTCCTTGGAATACTTTTTTTTTAAAATACGGATTTTAAAGGATTTTTCCCCTTCTTGAAAAGGTATCGTTCTGAAGTTCAGGCCATCAAAGCAAAAAAGTTCAAACATCACTACAAAATATGTTTGATGATAAAATATTAAACATCCAGTAATAAAGGCGCAGAAATGATTATATAACTCTGTAGGTTAAACATGACCCACTTAAACAAATAGCTAGGACTAAAAAAGACAGCCTGTAAAATCAGTGTATTTATTCCCAGCGCTCTGAATGACATATGTTTAAATTGATCTCACAATCAACTCATATCTGCTTCAGCACAGTCATCTGATACCTATTTAAATGAATCTCATCTAAGAGGTGCAAGATCACTCCTGGGTGACAATTCCATTGCACAGTGGGACGTATGCTAATACAGCTGAACTCAGGGACAAATTCTTGCTGATACTGATTTAAATGGGAATAGAAATTTGTTGTCTCTCTAAAATGAGAAAGATCAAACTTTGAGAAAGGAAGCAATCTGTTGAGATCTGCATGTGCCTTAATTTCAAATAAAATCCTTGGTTTTCAGGATCCTTTTTATATAAGATATGACAGTAGAATAGGGGGGAATCTGGACAGTAATCCCAAGTAATTTTTTCAAGAAAAAAAGAATGAGGAAAAGAGATAAACAATAAGGGAGCAGAGTGAATTTTGGCTTAATTGGATATTCAAAATATAATTAAAACACATTAAAAGATGATCAAATAATTCCATATATGTAAATATAATGTATCAAGCAAGCTGTATATATTGGCCTTGTTTCAAGGGCACATTCCTGTTCATTACTGTGCATAAGCTTCTGCTGAAGTGCTATTTCTTAGAGGGAATGGTCTTTAGTTCTTATTTAAATGCTTTCTTGAAACAGGGCCAACATACAACTCCATGCTATTTTTACTCAGACACTCTTCCTCTACTCACTACACTCACCTATTCCATCTTGACTCTAGTACAACAAAGTCTTCCACGTAGAAACCATGGCTCTACATTTGTTGATAGAGTACAGTTTTGCCAGCTCTAAGTCCTGAATGGGGTTTTCTGGATTTTCTGGTGTTTCTTTGCTGAGCTGTTAATACTGGTAATACAAATAACAGTTAATAAATCAATCTGTTTCTTCCAGGAATTTTGCTAGGAGGCATTAACCCCTTCTCACCATCTCCCAGGCCACACCCCTGCACTCTTTACAATGAGTGCAGCATATTTTTTATTTCTTCAACTGGCATTTGCAATCTGTCCTGACATAATTTACACATTTACACATTTTACAGAGCAAAGCACAGTCATGCAATTTAATTCCAAAAAACATAAGCATAGGAGACTCGGCACACTCGATTAGCAAAGCATATGATCGAGTTTTGCCAGTATGATATCAAAGGCACACGTTTGATTTGAATTTGTGTCAAAATGTACCTGCTGCTCTTCATTTCAAAACAGACATGTGCTGATGTGTTAGCCCATATTCACACACAGGGGGCTTTTATATGCTGCAAACTGCACGTGTAGACCAATGTCCTTTACAAATGCACTTTCTTTCCCTTCCTTTTCTCTTATCTTAAGGCAGCTGGTCTCCACATCCTTAGGGAGAGGGAAGGCCTGTCACCACCTTAGAGACAGAGCAGAGGAAAGCAAGAAATCACTATTCAACCTAATGAAATAAAGTTCTGACCCAGATAAAGTCATCTGGGTTCTTCCACTGATCATTGCCCTATTGAGCCACCATTCCAGTTCTATTATTTCTTTTAAATAGGGATTTAATGCTCATGAATGGAAGGTGAATGCCTGAAAATGAAAGGTGATCACTGCAGTAAAAGACAAATCAATACAGAACCAAAGTGCTCTACTTATCCACAGGGCAAACTAAAGTGAAAGGAAATGTCTTCGAGACCCTCTCAAGCAGTTGTACTAATAGAAACGATGATTAAATTCCCATACTATTACACTTGGACTTGAAAAAACCTCAGTGATTAAACACTTAGTAGAAAAGGAATTGGCAGCTTCCTAGACTGTAGACATTTTGTTGTTCACTTTCCTTTAGCTTAACTTAAAGGAAATTTATTTGATTAAATTTTGTGAATTTTTGATTAATAAAGATTGATAGTTGCAAAGAGCAGTCTTAGAAGGACCAGAAGAAGATTTTATCTTGTAATTTCTTTAAAGTTCAGTTTCTAGGAATGCAGGGAATTAAGTACTTTGCTTGGGTTCTGGTTCACATAATAATAAATTAGTATATTTGGGATAATAGCTGGAAAGTTAGTTTGTTCAGCAGGTGTGAAATGGGCTTTTTTTTACCTCTGAATGTGATTAATATTGGAAGGTGCAAATAACATGATAGCAAGAGAAGTGTTTCTGCTCACAGGTAAAATATTTTTCAATCTCACGGAAATTGCAAAAAATGAAAATAGAATTTGGGCCAGGAACTTTCTGTGCTAATTTGGGACTGACATTTGGGGGTGTTGGTGTCAAGAGATTTTGGTTTTGGGTCATTCTCAGCAGTAGATGAAACAATAAGGGATTCATTTTCTTTGATCCTCCAGCAAACCCTGATTGGCTGGAAGCAGGGAGAGACAGTTAACTTCACAAAGTCAATAAATGTGGCCATCTGGGAGAATGCAAATTTAGACAAATGTGATATATGTGGGATGACACTTTTTCCTTAGAACATGCCACACCATAAAAGCATTAAAAATACATTCGTATGACCCAGAGCATTTGATTAAAGCCTTTAATATGCAATAAATTCAGCCCCAAGCAAACTAAAGGGGACAACTTGCACAAATTCCAGACTGAGATTCATTCAGTTTCAGTTTTCTGCCTCCTCAGCCTCTTCTTTTAAGGCATCTCTGTCTGTATTTTCTTTCAATTCAACTGAGTGGAATCTGTGTAAAAAAATGTAATTCCTTGTGCCACAATTCCTCCTTTATGTGGAAAATCATTTTTCCTCTTTCAGCTCTTTACATTTCATCCTCCTGGGCCACTGGCTCGAGTAAAAGTATGTTTGCACATGGGTAACTTCTCCTGGAAGGAGTTCCAGTATGTCTAAAATGAGTAAAGCTGACCTGATGAAGACACAATCCCCATAGCTACTGGTAAAAATACTTTGTGTTCAGCAGCATGTCCTTCCCCAGCTGCAGGAACATCACTGCAGCTCAACTAGTTCCCAGGCAGGAAGAAATCCAAAGCTGCTTAATGTTCTTGTCCTAGTAGGACCACATTCCATGCTGCTAACCCCTAGGTAAGTAGCTGCAAAGTGATATTTATCTTTCAGTGTGTGTCTACTTCTTGAGATCATTCACAGCGTGTTTTGGCGTGATATAAAATGAAACATTTCCATAGATTGGACTGTGTCTTGAATATGATCACTCGACTCAGAGACCTTACTAAAAATCAGTTTTAAACTATCACCTATCATGTGAGTGAACTAAACTGATGTGAAACAGTAGCTATCCTTTTCTGGTGGCCAAATACCTACATTGTCTGTTCCATGGCAGGCAAATGGGTAAAACCAGTGGTTGTCTTTTCCCTACAATGTGCACAGCTGGACAGACATATTGTACGCTATGATTTGTTGCCAATATAAATCCTACTACACCCAGGACAGGATAGTGCCACACAGCACCTCCCAGAGATACATGATGTGGCAGAGTTCATTTAGCACTTCTATTCATGTGGAAATTGAAAGAGGTTTGGTGGTTTTTTTGTTTGTTTGTTTGTTTTTTTTGTGTGTGTGGTTTTTTTGTGTTTGTTTTTTTTTTGGTTTTTTTTTTTTGTTTGTTTGGGGTTTTTTGGTTTTTTTTTGGTTTTTTTTTGGTTTTTTTTTTGGTTTTGTTTTTTTTTAATAGGAGACAGACTAGTTCTACTTAAACACAGAGGACAACTTCCATTTTTTTGTGCAATGTTTTTTTTTGGCAATTTATCTGACTATTTGCATTGAACTAAATAATTGAATGGATGAATTTGCAGCCTTTAGCAATAGTGAAACTAGCTACAGGAGTAAAACTTGCCTAACTAAACATTGATTTTGTGTGATAGGAGATATAAGGAAACAGATGAAGCATCATGAAGTGTGGATCAAGACTGATGTAGAAGAAAAGAAGTAGTAACTTAAAGCTACCTGTTTCTCCCAAAACAAACCACAGCTCCGTGTGCCTGTCATGGTGCCTGTATGACCTGCCACCAACAAAACACTTCCTGTCGCCCACTGAACAGTCCTGGTTTTGCAATAGGTGACCAGGATATCGCACCATGGGCGTACCTGCAATACCAAAACAAGGTGGCAGGCTGAGTGGCATCTACCTATGATGGGGAAGTCTGCTGGAAATCATGGTGTTTGATTTGCAGCAGAAAGCAGAGGACATGAATATCTGTGAAACACATACAGAAGAAAGTGAATGTTTCTGAGAAGGAGAAAGGAAGAGGTGAGGGACTCTGCCTTTGAAAGAGCATGAGTCCAAAGCCGAATTTCCTGTAAAGTTCCTTGTGATCCCATCTACTTGTTGTTAGAGAATTAAACATTCCACAGGACCAACTGTGCACTTGTTCATACTTGATGTTCACACTAACCCTTTAAAGACTCTGTGCAATACACAGTGCTAACCACCACAGACTACTTCATCTGCACTTCATCAGATTAGCATTAGGTTGAAATCTCCAAGACAATATAAATGAGATCAATAAATAGTGCAATCAATCTTATCTAGTTTTTTTTTCAGAGAGAGATTTAAACAGAACACCTGTAGGATAACATTGCGTTACCAGTAGAGAGAACACCAAACACATTGTATTAATGCTAACGTGTGTTGATCCTTGTGATCCTTCTTGCACTTAAACAGCAAAGCCAACAGGACTTTCTGTTGATTTATGGTTGCTTTCAAATAAGTATATAAAACATTGTTTGAATTTGCAGAGATAGAAAAAACCCACCTCTATACAGTTCTCCCTTTTCTTTGGGTTTTCAAGTCAGTTGAGATTTATCTCATTTTGCATCTCTCTTTACAATTTTCAGGTATTCAAGCAGGGACTGAACAATCTTTTTTCATCTCTGAGAGCTTTGTCAGTTACTAAGGAATAGCCTGTATTTCCAGGATTTGCAAAGAAAAAAAAAAAAGAATAACCCAAAATGCTCCAAATGAAGAAAATAAAAACAAAACCAGGATCCGAGTTATTTATAAGAACAGTGATAAAAATCTTCAAAGGCCAAAGCAAAACATCACAGTCACAAGTTCTATAGATACAAAGGATGGAATTAGTTGAAATCCATATCTTGAAAAAAGTAAAATACTGGGGCTGAAAAATCCAGTGCATGGTACAGCTTTCAAAGTTTTCTCCATCACTTCACCTTTACACTGAAATCAAAGCAGCTACAGGAGTCTCAGTCTGGAATGATGACTCAAGACAATTCACAACATTCCAGTTTTTGTTATTATTGAAGTTTCTCAAAAATGGCAACAACTGTTTGACTGGGTCAAAAGAGTCTTCCTTTTCTTAACAAAAGTCATAAAGTAAGCTTGGTTTTTGAAAATCAGGAAAGAAGGTAGGACATTTCTTATACATTCTTTTCTTTTTACCTTTCTGTGACCCCTAAGAAGTCATACTCCTCTCACAGTCTAATCAGCATGGGGAATTGCAAAATGAATGGGCTGGAAAATTCCTTTGAAAGGCAATAATAATATTTTTTCATATATGAATTCCAGCTTAGTTCTTAGGAGCTCAACAAAGTGAAGTCACGGTTATTGTTCTTTTAATTTTTTTGCTCCTTCACAGAGCTTTTCAAAGGCACTCGCTTTTGCATAAGTTGTAAGTTTATGTTAAAGTCCTATGCTAGTCTGTGTTACACGTTTTAGTGCGTTCTGTACTGCCCTGGGAGCTAACCCCCCTCCCCCAAAGAACTCTTTCTCAACCCCTTCATCTGTAACCTTTCTGCAAGTAAATGCTAATTGAAAAAGAAAGAACACCACTAATCTTGGAATTTAAATGCATTTAACAAAACCAATCTCAATCTAAATTGTTGTTTCACCATTCCCTTTTCCCCAACAGATGTCGAGAAACTGCAATTCCTATTAAGAACACTTGACTGTTTACTCAGCAAGAGAACTTCAGGCTCAGGCTGCATCAATCTAAATGCGTTTCAGGACGTCAGTCTTTTGAAAAGTGCAGACTGTTAGTTGGTTATTTTTAAATGTAATCTTCACATAAAAGAGTTGCTGCATTTTTTCTTTTCCCTTTGTCATCCATCTCTCCCTCCTCCCTCTTTTTATTTTTTTTTAATGATAACATCAAACATAGATATCCTGATTTTTTATGTCCCATTCAATTTAAGTTTCCCTCTCTCCATGGTACTTTATTTCCTTTTTGCTCCCTTCTTTTCATTTTTGACCAATGGAATATCAGTGAAGAGTGTGAACACTATTTCAGGGAAAAAAAAAATCCAGAAATGTTATGTGGTAAGAATGTTAGACATCAAAAACATGAATGCATTTTCCTACTGAGCTTTACAGTAAAGCCCCCATGAGCTTTGCCCACAGACGTATGTAAAGTTATCTGTCCCGATAAAGGTGACTCCGTATGGTTTTGGTCTTTTGTACCCTGGGTGTTGCTTGTTAACCATGATCAGGAAAGTAAACATGTATCTTGGGCTTTTTTTCCCCCTTTTTTTCTCTTATCTCTTCACATGATCCTTCAGCTAGTAAATGCAATATTAGTATTTGGAACTACATCCTCAAGTGATAATCACTGAAATGCGGCTTAGGTCTTAATTCTGCAATTACAGTCAGACTGCAAATGAACACAGGTATCAACCCCAGTTTAGCATGGGTCCTTCAAGCATATTTTACCTTGGAACAAAATTCAATTGTTTTACTCATCAGGTTTTGAAACATGGTGAGTCAAGTCTTTGATTTGTTACGGAGGAGCTGATAAGACTTAAGACCACAGGCTGTGTTTTGCAGATGCATCCCCACAGGCAGGTCTGTGGTGGCTGGGGCAGCCCCAGCTCAAGCTGTGTGCTGCCTGAATGGGGGAATGTTGCTTTTCTAAGGTCTTTTGAATATCCTTCATTTCGTCTGGCAAAAGCAGGTGTGGATAATGCTCTGGACCACACGGAGTCAGGTTGATACATATTGTTTTAGCCCCACTGTTCTTAACCATTGCAGTGCAGAGAAAGTCATCAAAAGCATGTCAGCTAAAGCAAGTCAGCAAATGGCACATAGGTGAAAAAGAATAGTTTAAAATTTGAATGCTAACAAGCAACAGATAATTGAGTGCGTGGGGTGGGTGTGTGTGGTGTGAATGTCTGATACTGAACTTTTAAGCTCTCAAGCAGAAACCTGCTACTTGCTGGCTGTGGTCTCTATGGGCTGGCTGTAAATTTTGGTAACACGTGGACTAAATAAAAGTGACACATCCTGAATCCTCCAGTTAACAAAGAGGAGTTAAACACAACTAGCAAGTATATAGCTGTTCATCTGTTGGGCTTCTGTATACGGACAATCTAGAGACTGAAAATGGGATTCCAGAAAGAAGACCTGGTGTCAAAACAAAGGGTTCACACAAGGAAGTGGTCTCAGAAAGAAGGTAGCCCAGAAAGAAGAAGGCTGGAGGAAAGGTCTTAGAAAACCTGAGAAATGAAGCAGACGAAACCAAAAGCCAAGGGATGATCACGGGCAAGTACTTCTACCACCATGAATTCTGACAACCTCCCAGAAGGAAAATAGAAATTTAGCAAACACAGTGCTGGGGAGAGTAATGTATAAGTGAGTGTGTGAGATCACCAAGTTGTTCTGATCTTGTTGGTTCATAAACAAACCCAGTGTCCAGAACCACCATGGGCTGTTGTTTGCTCCATCTTACTTGTGGCACAAGGGGGAAGAATGCTGAGCCAAGTGTTAAAGAGTGATACTCATGTATTGCGAGCACAGAATATATTTTTTTTAAATAGAACAAGGGTTTCTATAAGATTTCTAGGAAAAATGCAAATATATAAGTAGAAAAAGCAAATAAAATATCTCAGTAAAAACTGCAATACTCCACGATAACATGAAAATGGAAACAATTATAAGAAAAAATAAAATTAGGTCAAATGAAGTGCAATACACAAAGAAATATCTCACAATGGCAACCTAATGGATAATTTGCAGTCTTTACCCCAGTTGCATATCCAGAAATCCATTGGAATCAATTGCTAGGGAGCAGAGCAGGCAGGAAACCATTTTCTACCTGCAACATGTCAGAAATAATTCCATTATGCAGCATGAAAAAGGAGACAAATAAAACCTTGGGAAGTTTACCATGTGGTTTTCAAGTCTTTTTTATGGAAGAATGTGCTCTTCAGAGGTCTCTGAAAGTTCCAGAGCAAAGTCCAGAAAGTTGAAGTTTATTCTTTCCTGATGCAAATTTTAGTTGAAACAATAGATTATTTTATAATCCAAAAATCAAATATTTTAAAACTCATCACCACTGAAAGTCTTTTTAGAATTTAGGAAACTCTACAGGCATCATAAAATTAACATGATCATGCTTGACTACCTTGACTTGAGTACCAAGTGCCCACAAAAAAATCTCCCTGCATTTTAGAGAGCCATGAAAAGGAAATAAAGCAATACTTTGGCGGGTATTTGTTAATACTGTGAACTCTTAATAGCAACCAGGTATTTCCATGGGCAGAAAGGGTCTGAATTACATACGCAGTTTCTCAGAACAGTCCCCCCCATACCCTAAGTTTATTCAACCAAACTTGAGGGTTCTTCAGTTCCTATGGGTGGCTTTCTACATTACAGTACAACTGATCATCCTAGCGGCCATGACAAACACAAATGCCTGGGCAATAAGGGCAATCTACCTTTTAGGCACTGCTTTTTGGTAGCATAGTTTAAAATTCAAAACCGATGTATAAAGTCACCACCACATTCAGTATAGTTAAAAATGTTTCTATAAATTAGATTTCTAATTTTGGTCCAAAAAGTAACCTTGGTAACAAAAGTCTTTTTTTGAAGAGACTGAATTGGAATTGAACAATTTTTTTTCCAAAATATTAGAACCAATGGAGTTAAGGTTTGTGGTTATTGTTTTGCTTTTCCTTAAATATCACAAATGCAGGTGTTTGCTCTCTGCTTATATTTCATTCAGCAAACACATTCATTGTGGTCACTTCAAGGGAAATTCCCCTCTCTATCTGTGTTTGTCTCTCCTGAATTCTACTCTGACCCTCTTTCATAGCATCAAGGTCTAGTGAGAGAGTAGAAAATCTTGTACATTCCTGTTTTGCATGAAGAATTGTCATCCTCTTTCAAGATGTTAAAGTTTAACTCATTGTGCTTATTTTTCTTCTCCAATATGATTTCATTTTAAATTTGTGCTTTTTATGGGATCTGTGGTGGATTTCTTTCTTCATTCTGAAGTGAGAAGCTGCTTAAATTCTTGCTCTACACGCCAGTAGGGAGCTGAGGGAAAGAAAGAGCATCTGCAGAGGAGAAATAACAGCAGAAGGGAATGGCTGGATCCATACTGAAAAAAACATGCATGAGAGGCTGCACTTACAACACTGCAAGGAAACATAGGAGCCTGTCTAACCTGTGTTGTAGCACATCAAAAGCTGGAGCATTTGATGTGCACCTTGCAGAGGGTAAGCAAGCTGGACTTCCAGCTCTGTAGGCAAAGCATCCAGCCTCCAAAGAATGATGCCCCAGTGGCATTACAAACACGCTTTTGTGTTGAGACAGAAATGTTGCACGTTAAGCCTGCAACCCGTTCAGAACTGCATTCTCCTGCCTGCTGGGATAGTGGGCTCCCTTAGCACCCAGCCCAACCATCCTAAAGGTAATTCAAATGGGAAATAAGCCCCAGCCCACAGAGAAACACATCTCATATGAAAGTACTCAATTCCTTCACTGTCAAGGGCCAAGCCTGAAGTTTTTTTTTGTCACCTGCTACTTGCCCTGTGAGTTATATGGCTACTTAGCTCTTTGGTCTTGACACTCACAAAAGATCAGAGGAATATTGTTATTGCTGTTCACAAGCCAAGCCATCTCCCACTGATAAAGCATAAATAAGGTGCTACTCATACTTCCCCCCTAATGAGGTTTTCCATTGAGAGTGAACTGATGCTTTTTTCAACATTAGTTTGTAGTAGGTTTGAAAACTGCTATTAGAAGAAAATTTTCCTCCAACAACTAAATTTACACTGAGACACAACAGTAGAGAGCTGATGGGTAATAGGTAAGAAAGTAATGCTGAAATCTTTGGAAATTCAGTTTAAAAGTTACTCCTACTCAGTTAGGAGTAAAAGCCTGTACCTTGATAATTATTCCATCTACCCCAAATTCATCATGCTGCAAGCTGTATATGAGAATCTTTTGGGAACAGCCACTTTTGTATGTATGTATGTATACCTCATACCCTGTGCCATGAAAAGGTCAGAAAAGTTGGAAAAATAACTTTACTTCTCAAAGACAATTGTGTCTTTTACTTCTGGGCCTTGGTTTAATAATTGTGTATGTTTATATTTCACTTTTATTTTGCTTGCCTTTAAGTCTATACTTAAACGTTTGAATTAAGACTTTGAAAGACAAAGCAGCAGAAACAAAAACATGCCCTTTTGAAAGAGTCAGAACAGTTTGGATCCTACCTGATATTTCCTATCAGTGGTAGCACAAATACAGTACAATGCAAATTTTAATTAATTAATTCTAATTGTAGTTAATAAATTATAAAAATTATTTAGTATAAAAGTTTTAAAACAAACTGTATGGTAATTTACAGATGACTTTTGCATGACATATTTTAAGGTGACAGTGAGAAAAGCAGAGGTTTGACTGGTGTTACAGAATGAACTACTCCATTTGGAATTAGAAATTGTGACTTGTGCTATGAGTAAAATCCACAAGATACTATAAACATAATGAGCAGCTCACTGTCCAGTGTTGTCCAATAGGTAAGTGATATTATTCTTGCCTTGGTCACTGTTTGGCCAGAACTTTCTGGAAAGTAATTTTAGACTGTTAAAAACCCTACTTTGGTGAAACAAAATAAGCTGAAAAAGAACTACAAATAAATAAAATGAGCTCTCACAAAAGGTGAACAATTTGTAAAAATGAACATGCTTTCAAGATGCATTTGATTTCATTTCAATATCCATTCAAATTTATATTCTTCTTGTTTTAAAAAATATGTCACCAGATCTGCAAGGTATTTATGCTTTTTATTGCTCATCTCCCCTGTAAGTGTTAGTAATATGTACCCTGCACAGAAATACTGGCGAGCTCATCTTTTATGCCAAGTGAGAACCCTATATTTCATGTTAGGGAGCTCTTACTTAACAGAATGCCCACATTTTTTATGGATGAACTATTCATTCACTTGTGTGAATAAAATATTCACAGGTTCAGAATTCATAACCTGTTTCTTTAAGATACTGCATAATTGTGGATAAAAGATGATATTGCAGTGAAAAACACTGCTAATTACCATTTATTATTATCCATTATAATTTCCATTTATATCTCACTATTTTTAAGTTGCTCATAAAAATTTCTCTTCCTATGACTTAGTCCAGATTGTATGCTAATAAGTGAATAAATAATGCCAGCACTTTCCTATCCTGTTTTCTTTTTTTTTTCTCATGAAACCAGATTTCTAAATGTGAATCTTCACTTTGTATTCCCCACCCTACCCAAAAACACAGCTACAATTTTGTATACATTGAGGTATACATATATACATATATACATATATATATTTGTATCTGAGGTGAATGTTTGGTAGAATTCTGCTGGCATGTGACAAACAAACAAATACGTAAACAGAGTAAATACAAATACAATACATTTTACAGGAACATTTTTTACTGACCTGAAAAAGTATTTTTTTTCCCTCATGTTGTGTCACACAAAGCATATTCTGTACAATCTGTGAAGTCTCATGTTAGGTAGAGTGAAAGTTAAGTGAATTTTAGGAGGATTATTTATTATATTACAAATCACAGACTGGCATAGTGCATTTCTTCTCTGAAATATGTTTTTAGCACTTTAGAAATCCTTTTGTATGCATCTGAATCGATTAATTTCTCTGCGAGTGTATGTGCTACTCAATATACTTATGTGTTTGTAGCTCTTAGTGTGTAATGGGACATTTTTGCTGTTGTTGATAATTCTGTAGATTCCATTGTACCCAGACATATGGTGTCAGTTGTTTGAAGGCTTTAGAAACCCTCGGATTGACTGTGATGTAAAAATTCAATAATCCCCATAGAAAACTTCGGACTTCTCATACCAGAGTTTAAAATCTGCATGCTCACTTGCAGACTGGGGAGTTTTAAAAACAAACGGGCCCTTGTAGATAATTTAGCATTAATGGCCCGAGTCAACAAGAAGTGCAAAGCATTCAGCCCCCAGGAAGAGCAATACGTAGCCTGAGAAGTGCTTCCACAGGGTATGTGCCAGATGGAAATATGTATAACCAGAATTTTATCAGTATTCAGTGTGTATTAAATTAATGTTATTAAAGGACAACTTTTCAATACTTTAGCAAGGAAGAATGATGATCTGCCGTCTCTCTGTAGTACTAATCCAATGCCAGCAGAGGCCAATGGAAAGACCCCGTTGGTTTTGATGGGTTTTCTATTGAGCCTCATGTTTTTAAACTGGATGAAAGGCAACTGCAGGGAACTGGAGGGCTCTGTTTTAGCAGAGGCTTCTGGCTACCCCCAAACCCACACAAGTCACCATAGGTCCTTCACATCCTGTGTGTCTGGGGTGAAATCATGACTCCATCGCAGTCAGTAAGAGTCTTGCAACTGACTACGGGTGGATTTCAAATTTTACTCCTGGTGTGAGTAGGCCAGTTTATTTTATTTGCTTTGGATATTATATATCCCTGACAAGGGTGCTCTGCTTGGATTGTCTCAGTGGACCTGTGAGCAGAAGAGTCTGACTATTATGTGTCTATAGCCCTGTTACCTGATTTAGGGCATAAATACATACCTTCTATGCTCAGAGCCTTGGTGCAAAACATTTCTTATTGTAGCTGCCTGATAAAACAGATACTGGTCAAAGGCCAAAACTTAAGTGAATAAGGACCATTTTCCCTTGCCATATCATGCCCTTAAACAGTGTTTTACGAATGCTGAAATAGGATTTGTTAAACATGACTGACTACAGATAGCACTTGAACAAAGTAGAAATAATATTTTTTCCATCCTTTTAATACATTTATTTTCATACACTGTGGTAAAGTGTGGGTTTTTTAGGGAAAACAAGTACATTAGTCTTCCATACATTTTATTGAACTACTGGGCCTCCATTTACTATTATGCTTTACTTTTATAATTTGTGTGTTTAGGGCAGCAGTGCTCTGAAGTCCAACTTGTAAATAGATCCCATTGTTCTGGACACAACAGAAACACGGAGTTAATCATTTGGACAATGTGCAAAATTTTGTAACTTCATGTTACACTCTAGATTAAAAGCTTTAAGCTGCCCAGAGTGGTTACATTTTTATATAAGACTTTTTAAAAGACTTTTGATTTGTTATAACCTCTAATTAGCATTCGGAGAAAGAGTCACACACTCTTCTCTAAGAGAAATTCTTTTAATATAGTTAAAAAAAATATATTTTGGCAAAAGGTCTTTCAAGAGTAAAATACAACCAAGAGAAAGCATTTCACTAAAACATTCAGCACAAAAAACCCATTCCACAAAAAACCCATTCCACAAAAAACACACACTACAAACAATCAATATATTAACTTTAGTAAAACACAATTCATTGGTTTTAAGTTACCCACAAGAGAAGGAAAACAGCAACAGAAGCAAACAGATTAAAAGGGGTAAAAAAGAGAGAAGAAAGAGAGAAGGAGAGAGAGAAAGGAGAGGAGAATAGTTACCGACAAGATTCGATGATTCACATGGTGCCGACTGGAGAAGGAGAAGAGAACAGAATGACTTGCATGGAGTCTCATGTATTTACAGGGTTCAGTTTTCCCTCCCAGGAAGGATATCTGGGCAGTGCCTTCCAAACCAGAGGCTGCAGGGGAGTAGTAGTGTGGGTGGGCTACCAGGCAGGTCTGCCTTGACTGACAGCCTGGCTGCAGGACCTTCAGCTCTGTCCTGTGCTCTGCGTGGGCAACAGGCCTTGCCTTCAGCTCTGCCCTGTACCCTCAGCACAGCCCTCATGTGCAGGCCTTACCGTGGACCTGCAGCTCCCCACATGCACACACACACGCAGTGAGTTGTTTCTGACCTATGTCAATAATTCAGTGAGATTTGGATCCAGGATCTCACACTTCATTGCTGTTGTACTTTGCAGGAATACCACAATGTGTGCAGCCCAGAATTTTGTGACCAGATAGAAATTTTTCTTACCTTATTTCTCTCAGAAAATTACTTAAAACCCCTGGCTGAGCACTGGCCAGCCACTGTCCAACAAACAGAAGTCAAATATGCAGCACGCAAAGCAACATCAGTCTGACTGTAAGGCCTAATGTCAATAATTCAGTGAGAAGTAAGTAAAATGGAAAAAAAAGGAAGGTTTTGGTCCTTACGATCCCTTGAGTTGCTTGAGGTTAAATGGATCTTTTAGGTTATGCCAGGAATGTGGAGGAAGAAGAACTGAACCTCTTCTGAAGATATCTCTATCTCAGCCAAAGTTCAAAGGCTTAGGAGTATCCAGGTAAAGCACACAGACAGCCAAAAAATAGTTTGTTCAAGGAGAATTTTTTACCAAGATTTTATTTTACTCTCAAATAATTGCTTTTATATGACCAAAAAAATGTTAATTTCACTGGAATTATCTATGTACGCAAATTTAATTCTGTGGTCCTCTCAGACACAGAGGCCGAGGTTGCTTACAAGGTGCAGTTCTCCCTTTCCGTGTTCTTTGAATCATCAGAAGAACCAGTTGTGCCCTCACCTCAAGTTGCCACTATTGCACCCTCTTATGTTTGTGTCGGTATTGCTGCTAACTTCAAGGGAAGAAAACGGCATGTTTGACAGTGGGGAGCTGTGTCTCTGGAGCCCAAAACAACCTCATTTAGAGATATATCGTTTACCTCACATATGTAGGCAAGAGACCACAGCTGATATGAGAGGAGTTGCACATGATAAGTTTTATTCTGTGAATAGGAAATATTGGGATTCAGAGTACTAGTTACTTTTTACATGCTAATGCCCTGTTTCTCGAACATAAAGGGCTCTATAAGTTGCAGATAAGTGTTTTGTGAATCAAGTCCTAAATCCTTTCTTTATTTCAACTGGAGACTTTAGCCAGTGGATAAGCACCATCAGACATTATTCAAACATTTTACAGCTTGCAAAGAAATTTTTTTTGTAAAGAACACTTTAAATAAGAGAAAACAAACAGTTTCATTGGGAGAGGCCTGGTTATGGATATCTTCTTTCCACCCCAGTGGCTTGATGTGACTGTTAACCGGCATTTGGTTGCTTTATAACTGGTGCAATTATTTTGTCAAAGGTTGTAGAGTTTTTTCTTCCTTTTAAAAAAAAAAAGTTAGTTTACAGTTTATTAACTTAGATTACTCCTAATAGCTCCCGTGGGTCTTTCTACTGAAACAAGGACCAGGATAACTGATTTCTTATGACCAATCTGGAAGACTTTAAAATGCTTTAATAGCTATCACTGAAACAGCAGGAGGAAGAATAGTCTGTCATTTGGGGGTTTTCTTTCCTTTTTCTTTCTTTTCTCTGCACAAATTTGCTCCCCAACTTTATCTATTTATCTATTATTGTGTCTCTCTCTCTCCCTTTTTATCTTTTTCCTTCTTTTTACAGCTATTAACAGGCTAAGTTTTCAGTGAGTGCAAATAATCAGCAATGAGTCTCTTTGACTGTTCAGGGATCACATTAGCACATAAATAGGAAACAAAGACTGGTTCAGGGAAAAAGTAAAAGGATACTTAAAAGTGTGGAGGCCTGAAGTCAAAACACCCTAATTTCAGAGAAGTCTAGATTCAGTGCAAAATTTTATTCGTGTTTAACATCTGATTTTTTTTTTTTAACAATTTGAGGATTTTTCATGCATAAATAACTGTAAAATCAATACACCCAGGTTAAACACTTAGGCATGCAAGTGTGTAGTTTACATGTCTTTGAAGAAGGCAACAATTTATTGCATGGATTTGTCAGAAGGAATTCTTCTTCACAGCTTTGGCATGGCTCCTCCAGTCATACCTTTCTGTCCTAATCCTCCTCTTTCTGGCCAAGAGTGGAATGAATGAATGAAGGCTGAGCAGAAGTGCTTATTCAGTGTGTCTGAACTAGTGCTTGGGATATCTTCTGAAGAGTATATAGAAAACCTTTTCCTTACTTTTATTCCCTTGTTGCAGTTCCTGTAGTGAACAGTGGAGAAAATTTAATTTGCTTTGGAAAGACTTTAAACAGTTAAAACAGCTGGGATGTTTTTTGTCCAGGTACTAACACTGCAGTACTCAGTGCCAAATATCATGAGAAAGTGATAATATGAGTCCATATTTTCAGAAATGAGAGTGTAGATATAAACAGGGAAATGATAATTTTCTGGTTGTTTTCATTTTTTCTCTGATTTGAAGTTGTGTTCTTAGGCAGTCTGGAGCATCAGCATCCAGATGAGATGCTGGGTGAAATTCCATCCCTTCCTGTGTTTCTTTCCTGAGTAGTGGGAATCATGCACTAGTTACACGTATTGATTTTCATGGGTTTGGTACACTGCCTGATCCAAGAAGAAACCTTTACTATGCTAGGTGCTCTATGAATAAAAATAACTAATAATTGTCCTTTCCTGAAATATTTTATAACTAAAACATTCTTATTTCTATTATCTGAAATAAAGAGGAATTGGGCTGGGGATAGGAAGAAGGGATGCTACTCTCATTCCATGTCTAATGGGAAGATGCAATAAATCAGAAATAGTGGCTTTAAGACCTGAAAAGATCAAGCAAGTTCAGCTTAGATGTTTCAGTATTGTTCTTCCCACTGCTTTGCAGGGGGTTTTTGATCAGATACAGCATTGCACACATGTGGGAAGTGAACAGAGACAGTTACTAAACTGCTCTGCCCCTGCCCTTCAAGACTAGGAACTGATGTTTGCCGTAGCAACACCAGAGCTACTCCTTAAGCATCATTTCTGAAAATATTGCTTGGGAAATAGATCACATTATGCAGTGTTCAGTTACTGGCATCATCCGGTGCTATAAATCAGCATAATTCCTTCAAAGTTTGTTTTATTATATTTGCAGTATTTTGCTCTGGTGTGTAGTTTGCTTAGCTGAAAAGCTTTGCAGACACGTATTTTCATTAAAAATTTATTCTTCCAGGAGTTTATTTCAAACTTTTAAATTGTTTTAGTGGAAAATATCTTATTTTCTGTCCTGGATGGGGGTCATACCATTGTCCTCTGTCTACAATACTTTCTGGTTTTATTCTTTATTCATTCACAAATGTATATTGAAAGAACCAGTGTTATCAGACAGACAAGTTGCAGCATAATCCTATTTCACTGGAATGAGTTTTGCATATAGTTTTGTAGTGTGTTAAAAAAAGGTCCACTTAGATGAGAAAATAAAAAAGTTAAAAAAAAAAAAAAAAGACCAATGGATTTATTGGGAAAACGCATGCCATCTTCTACTACCAGTTCTTTTTGACACTCAGCTGTTGATGTTCAAGCAGCCCTGTAGTAAAAGTGGCTACAATCTGTGACAGATAGTATGGTAATGAAATGGCATACTTTTCTGTTACACTGAAATTTCAATAAGGGTGGAATTTTGCCTCAAAAAGAGGGCAGTGATCTTCTCACAAACACTGTCCTTTGTCCTGAGGCACACAAAATCCCCAAATCCCTAAAATATTTTATCTAAGGATAAATTTGCACCAGCCCAGGCATGAAAAAGAAAAGTATATCAGATGCAGCTGGAAAGGTCCTGTTGCTCAGGGAGAAGGTAAATTAAAGGTTTCTATCTTATCTGTATTTCAATTACAATTTTATTTTTGGTCCCTGACAGTGCAGACTGTTGAAGTCTTGGGAAGTGGAAACACTCACCGGTGTATGAAAAAAAGAATCTTTAATGGTGGAGATGTATATATTTGAACTATGTGGTTTTTCATGTGGGGTATACATGACATTTAAATAAAAATGTGGACTCTTATGGGGGCCCTATCTGTTTGAGCTCACTAGAAGATTTCATTTTTTCTGCCTTTTTTTTTCTTAGCATTAATGACCTAGTTTAGGAGTCTGCAGCTCTATATGACTCATTCTGGGGGTCAGCCTTAACAAAATCAGTTGTGCAAGGACCAAAATAGTTAATCACAAAGGTGCTGGTCTGACTTCCATGGTGCATATTTGTACCAATATTTTAGGAACTGGATGGCAAAGTCTTGAGAGAAATACGTCCTAGCTCTTGGACACCTTAGTCTGTGGGTAAAGACCACAGCAGTCTTCCACATCCTTCATCAGGCTGTTCAGTGATGACATAAGTCTAGTTCTTGCTGAAGGTGTTGCCAATTTAGTCAGGTGCCTTTTGGCTGGCATTGTGGTTTTGCTAAATGCCTTACCAAACATGTCCAAGACTAAGTTCTCAGGTATAACACCAACCTACATTGGTAACAAGAGTGCAAAAATGGTCAGTTGACACGGTTGCTGCTGCTGAGTGTGCAAAGAGCTAAAGTCTGTCTTCAGTGACACGGGATTTTTTTCTGTAAACAGAGAACCTTACAGGTATAGTCCAGAGCTGATTTATCAATATATTCTTGTGGCTTAGCAAGTAACAATCATAAACCTTGTTTCATGGGCCAGGATATGGAAGTGAATCTTGTTCTTCAAAAGGATCTTGGCCCAACAGGAGGATGACAAAGTATCCGTCCTTTGCCTACATGTCAATCATGAACACCACAATGGGCAGCTTTTTTTTTCAGTTGTTTGTTTGATTTGTTTGTGTTTGTTTGTTTGTCTGTTCTTTTATTATTATCAGGAGACTCTAGGAGACTGAGTGGGACTGGTGGCAGGATAAGCACTATCTCCCATGAGATAACACTATCCAAGCACTGGAGTTTAGGTCCTTCTGCTGAACCAACATACCACTGCCTTGGAAAAATGGGAAAGTCCCTCATGTCAGTACAGGAAGAAGATAGGTGTATGAGTTGGAGCTCACCTTTGTGGATTCACAAAGGTTAAGAAAGACTGTTAAAACTCCTTAGTAGATTCGGAGTAAGTATGAATCCAAACTGGGCTGTGATAACTAAAACTAATTTCTACTCAGAGTTTTATTTCAGACAATTCTGGTCTATTCTGTTTTCTCTCAGATAAGAAATGCTCTGAAAATGATCCTGCTGACTGAGGTTTCAGTACCTTCTGATTTTAGCTGCAGCAATGCTATTTTAAAGTAGAGGGTTAACATCACTGAAAACTAGTGAGAGAAAGAGGCTAGAAAAGGTGAGAGGAGGTGAGAGGAAAAGGCTGGAGAAAAATTATAATAGTAAAAAAAGTCAAACAGCAAAATCTTTTTATGTCTCATCATTTCCACTTTTCTTAAAAAATTAGATGTGAAAAGATCCAAACCTTTTGAAATAGGATGATTTAGTGAGTAAGTCTTTTATTGTCTGGGTGTGCACGCACACAGACACATTTTTACTCTATATTTATACAAAGATAGAATATCTATGTATTTGTGTCTGTGTGTATCGATATAGAGTCCACACATATGCAAAGTTTATTTCCTGACTTCTCATTTGGGAGGGAAAGACTGAGAAGAATTCTCTGTCTCCTACTCTTCCTCTTGAAAATATTTCCTTCTGTCTGTCTCAGATTCGCACACAAATATTCACTAAGGCAATTTTCAATCAACATGAGATTTGAACAGTTCCATGAATCGTTGCATTCTATATTTCATTATCTTCAGCAAAATGTGTGTTTCCTCGTTGGCATCACAGAAACACATCAGGGTTTTCATGTGACACAGTTAAAATTCACAGTGTGTTCTCAGAAAGTATACCAGGCAAACATTTTAGGGTCTGGTGGTATCCTATGGAGAAAGACCTGCACAAATCACCAGGATAGAATGATGAATGGATTCTGGATGGTATTGCAGTTGAAAAGTATCAGAAAGCTATCTAATACATCTTCTACTGTTTAGTGAACAGGACTCACATTAGGTAATGGCAGCAGAAAACATTAAAGACAATTGTATATGATGTAGTATTCGGTCAGATTCATTCACAGTGTATAGTCATTTCCAAATGGCATTTTGCTGTTCTTTGTTCTGTAGCAGTGTCTAATATTTCTAAACATTTTTAGGCTCTGTGACACCTTAATGGTATACAATAACAGTATGCCTCCCTCTTAGAAAAATGGATACTCTCATTTTTCTAAACATTGTGCCTTTACCTTTAACCATTTCCATTTAAATGCAAATTTCAATCATGTCCACCTCTCTGTATTCCAACAGAAACCCGGTGAAAAGACTATACCTTAAATCCTCATTTCTCCATAAAGGGAGCTGTTTCCTTCAGGTGTGTCACTCCATGTTATCTATCTTCCTTCTCGTTTTACACATAATCATTGTGGCAAGTTTAACTTGCAGAATTCACAAATAAAAAACAGTTTTCTTTTTGTTGAAAACTCTGCTGGTTTTATGTGCTAAAAGAAAATGGGCATTTGTAGTTATCTTTATTTCCTGTTAAATTTGTCTAACATAACTGTCATGAAAATTTCCAATTCAAAAACCTTTGAATTATTCCCAGCATTTACAACTGTTTATACTATCAAAAGTTTATAATTTCCTAAACAACTGCAGACAAATTAAGTTAATTTGTATCATAGACTTGGATTAATCTTGCAATTATTGTTACAGTTTAAAGTAAATAATTGAATTTCAGGGTTAAGGATAAAACATGATGCTATGAAACATATGTGATAGTGGTGTCAGTTTCCTGAATGTCTGTTCTTCGTATGCAGCTTAGCAACACATTTGAGCAATTCATTAAGGTGTCTCTGCTTAGTGAGTCTCAGAGAAAAAGTTACATTTGAATCTGGTGTGTAAAAAACACTCAGAAAACAGTCAACCAAAACAAAACATCTCCCTCCCCTCTCGCCCCTCACCAAAAAAATAAATCCCGCACCCTTTATCTGTTGTCAGTCCCTCTTGATTTACTTTTGACAAGAGAGGGCACTGTGATAACATTCTAAAGAGTGGACATATTTGTATACACTTGCTTCTGAGACAGAAAGGAAGCAAGGGATTAACCCCTGAACCAGTTACTTTACAATATAGCAACTACTTCCACACAAAACAGGGCAGGGGAAAGAGAAAATTTAACTAATTAGTGCAAGTCACAATGTTCTTTATGGGAAGTACTCAGCTGGAAGAAAAATTGTTGAGTGGGCTCATAGGCAAAGGAATGTCTGATTTGGAGTCTATTTATTAATTCCCAGTTTGAGTCAGCTTTTACTGGCTGAAAAATTTAGCTGAAGATACTTAATGGCTGCAGTCCTTCAAGAGAATTATACATACTGTAAATGCTGCACAGGTATATTGTTTCAGAAAAGGTTTGTTTTTAAACATGTATTAAATGCAGCCATGTGCATTTCTAACTCTCCAGCATATTTCTGGTATTGGGGCATTCTAAGTCCACTTTATGTAGGTCAGAAATATCTTGTGCCTGTCATTTTAAAGTTAACCACTAAATGGTCTACCCGTGGTATACACCTTGCCTTGCAAATAACTTACTCTCTGTGTTAATTGGGAGGAAAGTGATTTTGAGCACAATTTTAAATATAGGTAGTAAATTAGGGGCAGTTTGGTTCTGAGGTGGCCAGGCTTAGAGGAAGGAGGTATTAAAGAGTTTGAGGATCTGCACTTTGAAAATCATATTTGTTTTAATTGTCACAAGTTAGGTACCTGGAACGCCTTGTCATTTTTAGAAAATCTAGCCTATGAGTGATTTATGAATGTAAAGGTGTATTGTTGGTAGGAACAGGACATGTTTATTCTGCCTTGCTGCCATATGCCTAATATGTGAGCATATTGATGAGAAAAACTGTCATCTGAAGGAAAGCAAAAATTAGAGGATGTTATTACCATTTTAAATTTTAAATTTTAATAATGTCTTGTGGACCCTTAATTCCCTTTATTTTCCAAAACTGCAAACTACAACAGCTACTGCGTTCAGACACATGTTTTCATAAATATTGCACTTTATGTCCTTAATCCACAAAATATGTTTGTATTTCACTGTATTCTCAGATAGCAGAGGACAGACTCTTATGAAGAGAAGAGAGAGATTAATTTGATTATATAGGCCTTTGGCCTTTGACTTTCGCTGTTCTGGGTTGACATCAGTGACTTGCAAGTGATATGTGGGAATGATTGTTCTCTGTTAAAGAAATTTTACTCATTGCTTGTAGTACTAGGCTGGGGAAAAATCCTTCTGGTAGGTTGGGGAGTTATGTGACTGACTTGGTTTGCTTATTTGTATTTGTTCGTGCAACCTTTACACCAGAAGTCTTGAAAATATGGGAAGTGCTCCTTTCCTTTTCATACGAAAAACTCTGATGTTCTTACCCTTAAATGTTAGTTCTTTCTCCAAGCTGTGAATTCTACTCCTGCTATAGAAAAGCTATGGGGAAAACGAAAAACATACTCTGAAAGCTTTAACTTCTGAGATTATTGGAATAAACAGGACTATTTTTCTTCTTACTTTAACACTATGGTTGCTTCTTTCTAATTCATGCAGGCTGGAACAGATGACTACATGATACTAGATGATTAGAAGAGACTGCTATCTCCTACAGAAAAGAGAAAACCTCTATTGAGTCTTTTTTTCCCTTCTGTTTTGTTCTTCTGCTTTTGAGCTTGAAGGATATATTAGCTAATGGGGAGTTCCCTGCTCTCTATCTTGATCCAGAAACAGACAGAGAAAATTAACAGATATTGCTTGAAGATTAGCTATCATTAAGTCAAGCTTTGACACATGTGGCTAATTGAAGGAACACCAGGTACAACAGAAAATGAAGAATAATGGATAATACTTACTTAGAATAGACTTGTTTAGCCTTAAATCCAATAAAAGCATGGTAGTGCTTAGATAAACTTAAGGGAGTTAGGATCTTACAGGCTCTTCACACACCGATTACTGTTAAAAAGTCTATATCCCAGATGGTAATTCTTTGACAAATGGTTTTTCTAAGTGACAACTGATAGACCTTGCTGTTAACAAAATTATAATCCTTTTCTTTAGTTTGATGCAAAAACTTGTTTCTTGGATACTTTTTGTTTATTTTTGCATTTTGGCTTCCCTTGACTTACTTGAAAGGTAGACAACTGCAGATACAGATCTGAGTGTTTCAATAGTTTGTGTTTCCACATGGGCCACTGTAAAAACAGGATGGAGTCATGGAGAGCTGAATTATTGCAAAGCTGAAGCAGAAAAGGAAAGGGTTTATAGATCCAGACTCTTCTTATGCCTCATCTGTGCTTTCATCTCTTCAACAGTCATTGCACAGGTGTGCATGACAGACGAACCTAGGTTGCCAAAGTGGAAAGCACGCACATTGGCCTCTAGGACCTTGTGATGATTACAAAAGAAAAAGGGG
The DNA here is from genome assembly GCA_013399855.1 of Oxyruncus cristatus. Classification (NCBI taxonomy): domain Eukaryota; kingdom Metazoa; phylum Chordata; class Aves; order Passeriformes; family Cotingidae; genus Oxyruncus; species Oxyruncus cristatus. The sequence goes on along the minus strand of VXAY01004929.1, from coordinate 1,956,447 downwards.
GTTATGGCATCACTGTGAAATCCAAAGATGTGCCATTCAACCTGGAACTTGGTCTGATATTTTCCTATTTGTGCAACTTTAAGGAAAGTTTATTTAAGTGATCTAGGAAGATTCTAATTGAGAACAAGCAGAAACTTCAGAAAATATTAGGACACCTAATTTGAAATACACTGCAGAAAACTCACCAGGATGTATTGTTGGCTTTTTATGAAATAAGTCCATTTTCTTCAGGCAAATACATAGGGATTCGTTCTCTTTTTCTGCTTATCCCTATGGTATGATAACAATGCATGGAGCAGTTTGTGTGTGTGTGTATGTAGGTGTGAGTGTGGGGAGTGAGGGTATTTAATCAAGTATCTTCTCTATTACATATTTATACTGAGAGCAGGCATATACTTCTAGAGAGAAAAAACATACAAACAAATAAACAAAACCAACCCAAAAAAACCCAAACCAAACAAAAATCCCAACAAAAACCTGCGCAAGCCCTAGGCTTATATTCATCTGTGGAATGTAGTTGACTGGCAGGCTGACTTTTGTCATGAATAATGTTTAAAAGGCACTAGCTTTCTTCCATAAGCAATATGTAACTTTTCTGATCCACATCTAAGGAGGCAAAAGTGTAAACTAGTAGCTTAGAACATGATAATCTTTGTGTAGTTATTTTCCTGCTTCCTCTTTTCAATTATCTTTGTCTAAAAATGTGTCAGCAGTTACCTATGAAGATGCTATGATGTTGATGAGCTTTAGTTTGCTGCTTGCTCTAGTGGGTAAAAGAAGGCAAACCTATAACATGGGTGAAAGGTGAACAGCCAGGTCAGCAGCTATCCAAATTGGCACACCCAGTGAGGCTCTTTGAGTTTATTCCAATGGAGATACTGCACCACACAGAGTCCCACTGTACAATATGTCACACATATCACAGCTTCTTATGATGTCTCGTACATCATAGAACAGAATTTGACTTTTCAAAATTAACCTGTTTTAAGATCATAAATTGTGCCAACCATTCATCTGCATGGGGGAATCACATCTGAAAATTAAATCCTGAAGTGTGATCCATCTGTTTTCTCTGTCAGGCTCAGCCCCAGGAACTCCTAAGCAGTTGTTGTTGCTGCTGCTTTTTAATAGGGTAGGACAGTAATGCACAGTCCTCCAGATGCGTCCTGATCTTGTCTTGAGATTCACACACTTGACCTCAGGTTGACATTGAAAACCCATCTGAGGCCCAACAGAATTACAGTGCCCTTCATAAAGAGGAAAAAAACTTCTGAAGCTGAAGTGCTGTAAAGCGTTCAGTAATCAGTGGATGGCTCTGGTATAAACTTTAGTAGCCTAGTGAGAGTTGAGAGGGAAAGGAAGGAGCTTTTTTGACTTCTAATGGAGCACTGTACTTGTTTTTGTCTCCTGAAGTCTAATTATTGAATGCTGAATCATGTGACAAGGAGGTCTGTGTTGCGTTATATCAGAAATAGTAAGATGGATCATTTCCTTTCCCCAAAAGTTTGGTAATTATTAACTCAATAAAAAGAAGGGTGCCTTTTTTTTTCCTTTCCTTTTTTTTTCCCATCATCTATGGGTAGGAGTGAGCTGCAGATAATTCACTGTCAGAGCATTTCTAATTTTAACTAGTGTGGGTATTTCTCAGATAAGCAGAGAAAGGTAGTGAAAATGTGCATTGATACAACTCAGACAATGGGCCTCTGGACCTACTGTTACTGATAATAGAGACCCAATGCCATTCAATGTCTAAGTCATTTCAAACAACTATATTTAATGAGATTTGAGTCTACACTGCCCTGAGCAGAACAATACTATAACATGAGGCACTGAACTACTCTCATGTCCCATTCACATTATACACACAATATAAGGGTGACTCCAGATGACAAGTTGGCACTATGATTCCTCTTCTGTTCTTCAGAAATACCAGGTGCTGTGCTGAGAAGCAACCAGTGTTACCTTTTGGAAACCAGAATTTTGTTTTCTTGCTGGCTGCAGTGGATCTTTAGGAATAGTTTTGTGAAACATCCCAATAAATCTGATTTTTATTGGAAATGTGCAGAGAACAAATAAAAGGAGAAATATTTCACGTTGGAATATTTTTGATAACTGCAACTTTAAGAAGAAAGTTGACTTGAAGGACTGCCTTCATCATTAAAGAAATACACGATACAAGCTGCCCTGCCTTAATCACAGCTGTCAAGAGAAAAGGAAATAGATTTTTAGGGTCCAGATAGGATTTCTCCTTGGAAATGTCAGGAGTGATTGATGTAAGATACAAGTAAAAAGCTACTCACTAAACGTGTGTTGTCTACACTTCTGAATCCTGCCTCCCCCCACCCGATATGGTGTTGTCATGATTTTAACAAGTCACAGGAAGAGTTAAGCTGTGCTTTCTGAATAAATTAGTACAGTCACAAAATGACACTTCCCTGACCTTTGCAAAAGGTGGGGAGTATAACGGTAAGACATACAGGGCTGTTAAACAATGTTGTTTTTTTCTTTTTTTTTTTAACCACTCTGACAAAAGGTGCAAGCTCTTTAAAACAGTTTCCTAATGCACTTCAGCAAGAGAGCTAACTGACTGTCATAAGATGACATGCGTAACACAGAGATCTTGCTACACATTTTGATGCAAAGGAACACCCTGTTAGTTGAAAATCATTGCTAACTGGATTCAGATGTTAGAGATGAAGTACATGGAGCACAGTACATTTGGTAAAGCTTAAAAATGCTTTTAAAAAAAAAGAACATAAATCTTTCGCTGTGGCCTTTTATCAGCTCTTAATTTGTCATGGTATTTTAATTACTGACAGCGTAAAACTTTTAATCCATATGTTAGGAAAGATGATGCTTATTTCTTCCTCCTTCACTTGAAAAATAGTTTTTAGAATTATCAGACCTGTGTGCGCATGGGTGTTTTGAAAGCTTGTAATGGGTCATTTCAAAGTTCTCTTAGCTCCATGTTATGCACATATTCAGAAAGTTTTACCCATACTGACTTTGGAAGTTAGAAATTCAAACCTTAAAAGTGACAAAAATTTGGTTGGGTGGTTCCAGTTTCATGGGACCTGATTTTCAGAGTGGTCAAGCTCAGCATTGCTCTAAGTTGCGTTTTAATTGTTTCAAGAGAGGTATTCAAAGAGGTAAGTATATTATTTGGGGCATTTGAAAGTAAAGAGAAAACCAAATGTCTTATGTGGTGAGACGCTGCTTTCCTTCATTTTTCTTTTTTTTTCATTTTTTTTTTTTATTTTTGTGAGACTTGCCCTTTTAATCACCTTATTTTCAGAACTTACATGTGTGACTGCTGAGACACACACAAAATATGAGCAAATTGGTACATGAAACTAAGGGAAGCAATAAGGTATTCTCAGTACTGCATGACTGCAGTTAAGTCATTTTGAAATCAATAATCCCCTCGCAATTCACTGTGCCACTTGACTGGACATACAGATGCAGATGCCCTTGTAAATGAATTTACATCGCACTGTGCTTGTAGCCATATAATCTTTCTTCCCTTCTCAAGTCTGTCCCATTTTTCCTTGCTTCCGTTATGCATATGAAACTCAAATTAAGATTGCATGTAAAGTTGACTCGCTATTCCAGGTTATTTATTGGAAATGAAACTATATAAGCATACAATATATGGTTTGTTTAAATTTGATTTACCTAACCCTTTCCATAGTCCCAGGCAAATACAATTGCTATACAGCTGAGAATTGTATTGTGGGGGAAGAGAAACAGAAGAAAAAGAAAGCATCAATAGATAATTTGCAGCTAGTTTATGGGGGACTTCTGGTGATAAAGAGGGTAATTCATCAAATAGAAAAATTAGACACAAGACACTAAATTTAAAATTCCCATTAGTTAAAAGAAGTAAAAGTTTTAGGATGAAGACTATGTGTATTTCAAATGCTATCTCAACATTGCTTGGACTCAAGCTTAGACTGAATTCCAGGAGGTAGATGGAATTCCTTGGGTGGTTCTTGTTAACACATTTCGTTGGTCCAGCCATGTCCTTTCTTCCCCCTGCACTGTCTGCCTATCCCTACCCTGCTTGCCCAGGTGGTGACATCAGGGTACTCTGTATCGATGAGAGAGAAATTTTTAGTGTCCCAGAGTCACAGGGTGCAAGGGAAGACGATATACTGAGATCCTGAGGTTCATCTGTGCTACAGAAACTTGCCCCTGAGCTGTGTTCATCCTGTGGACTCTGTAGTGGAAGTGTGAATCATGAGTTATAAAGAATGGCATAGCTTAGCAAGCTTCCTGAACTGATTTTGTTGATGTGCATTGCAACACCGTGAAGGAATCAGGGCTCTGACAAACCAGACATGATATCTGAAGGTGGCATCCCTGCCTGTGTTGGGATCAAACCATTCTACGAGTCTATGATTCTTTCTGTAATCTGGCCTGGCCCTGAAGTCTCTAGGGTTTTGGCTCTCTGGTCTGTAAGTTCTGGCCTGTAAGTTCTTCCCCTTTACAAGGAAAGGCAGCTAAAGCACAAGGACTGTAACATGGCAGGTTTATCTTCAAGACTCTGGGTTCTTGCACCGAAATCTGAGAACTTGCCTTTTGCTGACAGCCTTTAGGAACTGGTATACAAGAGAAATGATCTTTTTCAACCATCAGTGCAGACTGCTTTAGAGGAGAAAGAAGAACAGGGCAGCTAAGGAATAATCAATCCCAATGAAATGCCTTCCTTAGTCTCAGTACTGATTGGTTTCAATTCTGAATAATCCCTTGCTTTTCACATATTTCTTTTATGTATAAATATATGTGGTGGGTTGACCTTGGCTGGATGCCAGGTACCCGCCCAGCTGCTCTATAACTCTGCCTCCCAGCTGGACAGGGGGTAGAGAGTAAGATGGAAAATGACTTGTTGTTTGGGATAAGGCAGTTTATTTAAAGCAGAAGCCAGAAGAAAGCTTGTACAAGTAAAAGCAAAGCGAAAGATAGCACAGTTTATTCTCTACTTCCCATGAGCAGTGATGGTCGGCCACTTCCTAGAAGCAGGGCCTCAGCGCGTGTAATGGTTCCTCAGCAGGCAGCCACTGGAGCCAACGAATGCCCCCCTTCCTTCTCCTTGCCTTAGCTTTTATATCTGAGCTGATGTCATGTGGTATGGAATATCCCTTTGGTTAGTTTGGGTCAGCTGACCTACTTATGTCCCCTCCCGGGATCTTGCCCTCGATTGAGGAAGGAATGTTACAGTGCTGATGTTGTGCTCAGCAGTAACCAAAACACCACTGTGTTATCAACCCCCTTCTAGCTACCAGTGCAAAGTATAGCACTGTGAGGGCTACTGTGGAGAAATGAACTCCAGCTCAGCCAGACCTGATACAATATACATGTATGTATTTAAAATACATATGAACACACATATGGAATAATAACTTTCAGTGTATTTTTTCACCCAGAATGTGTCCAGCCCTTTTTGAATTTTGCCCAGCTCCTGGGCCACAGCGACCTTGTGATAATCACCTCCCCAGGCTAAGAGGACGCTGTATTCACAGCCTATCATTTTTACTGAATGTTCCCTGAGTTCTTTAACAATGTTAGGAATTATATCCTTACTGTAATACTGGGACAATCTCCACATAATACTCATGGAAACCAAGCCGTAGAGAGGACAGATAACTGGCATAGATGGAAAGAAGAGTGGATAGGAAAAAAGGCTAATGGTTCATCACATTTAGCTTATTAAACAGGCTACCCTTGGGCATGTCTATGCCAAAAGTACAAGGGCTTTGAGTTTCCATGTTTGCTTTAGGTAGCACAGCATAACTGCTTTGCTTCAAGGAGGTGGGAAAAACAAACTACGGAAGGGCTGTGCAATACCCTTTACCTTTGCTTGTGTGAATGTGGGCATTGTCAGCCAAAGATGTCTTTTTTTACTGTTAGTTACTATTTTCCATTTTCTGTAGTAACAATAGACTCTTATTACTCTAAGTTGGCATGACATAGTCTGAAAAATCAGATGCTGCTTCATGCTGAATGACAAAGTCACACACATTTTCACTCTGTCTAAATCTTTCACAAGAACTTTAGTGTGGAGAGGGATCTACCTATCAAACATCTTTACAGAATCATGGAATATGCTAAGTTGGAAAGAACCCATAAGGATCATCCAGTCCAACTCTTAGCCCTGCACAGAACAGCCCCAAGAGTCACACCGTGTGTCTGAAAGTATCATCCAAATGCTTCTTGAACTCTGTCAGGCTTGGTGCTGTGACCAGTTCTCTGAGGATCCTGTTCCAGTGCCCAACCACCCCCGGGGTCTTGTTTGCCTTTGCATTAAAAAAGTTCCTCTTTCATTATTTATTGGACAAAAGACAAAGGGAATGAGATCTACAGTCTACATTGATAAGTCACATGATTTTTGTCAACCTGTGGAGATTTACCCATTCAACTCATAGTCATCACTAAATCTCCCACTGCTGAGTTGGGATATCTTCATGTTGCTTTGAAAATGCCCTAGTCATTACCTCAAATCCTGTTATCCAATCCCAAGTCTTGAACAATTCTTTTTACTGTCACGCACTGATAAAAATCAAGGCCAGGCTGGGGCTTTGAGAAAGCTGGTCTAGTTGGAGGTATCCCTGCCCATGTAAGGGGGCTTGGGACTAGATCATCTTTAAGATCCCTTCCAATTCAAAACATTAAATGATTCTGATACTGTCTCTGCTGTAAGTTGTTCTAATTAACTGTTATGGCCAGTGTAACATTTGTGTTACGACTGCATGGGCATTGCTGAATCTGGCACAGTGCAAGAAATACCACATTCTATGGAACATTTGCAAGAAACAATGAAGAAGAACCAGAAATCCTGAACTCTGATAAGAAAGAAACAAAGTGCTTCAGTTTTCTGGGAAGAAAAAATTAATTTTATGCCTGTATTTCAACATTCTGGAATTTACTTTTTCCTATCTCACTCATTTGCCCAAAAGTCTGCCAACATTCTTTTTCCTACATGAATGTGCATATGCATCTTTTTTCCTCTGGTTTTCTACCCCTCCATCTGCCTTTTTCTTTTTCTCTCCCTAATCAGAATTAACAAGAGAGATCTCAAAACATTTCTAGCCCAAAAAATTTAAAATTGCTCTGTTTCAATGAAATTACTTTGCTCTGATGAAACAGAATTTTTTGGATGAAAGTATTTTCTGTTACCGTGTTCCTAAACTCCAGCAAAAAATATAATCGTGAAAAACTCAAAGTGAAGTAGAAAATTCAAATGATATCATCATCAGTGTCCTCTTAGAGAAAACCTATTCTAGATGTCACATACCTGAAACTTTCAGCTTGTGTTTTTGTGCTAAAATACTACAAAGCAATTAATTTTTTATAACTTCATGTATGTTACTGCTGATCTGCTAAAGATGTACATGACACTGTTTTATTTTACTCTTCAGAGAATTTAAAATCTATGTATCTATCTCTGTTGATGCATATGTGTCTGTATATACAAATGAAATGAGTCGATTTGCTTGACGTTATGAACTACATGCCAGACCACATCTGAAGAACTGCTGAGCTTGCAAACTGCAGTACCACGCTCCTCCTTCCATTCTCTCTCAGTCTCTCTCAGTGCTGATAGTTCTTTGCCCTTCAATATTTTTAACCATTTCATGAGTAAAAGTTGAGAGAACTAAAAGGATTTTCTTTATGTGTAAGTAGTGTGCGCTCTGTGACTGGCATTTATTTACTGGACTCCAGAGCAGATTCTGCTTCAAAGCAGACCTCTCTCAACTGAGTAAGTAACATGATACATCAAGATTTCAGAAGTGTTCAGAGTGAGACTCAGGTCTACAAAACTTCTCAGCATTGGGGAAATAAGGATGTTTGGAAAATCTAGTTATCCATGGAGCCAGAACAGAAGTTTTTTGATGCTTAAAATGCTTGAAAAAACCATGCTTTTATCATTGCTTAAATGAGTTCCTGCAAAATATGCCCTTAACTGTACATGTTGAGAAATTTGAATTATGACCTTGCATACTCTTTGCCTACACCTCAGACACATTTATGCTGTCATTGGTGTTGCTGTCAGTTAGTTGTGTTAGGATTTAGTTACCAAGATTAAAATTAGGATGTTCTTATTTTGGAAGTATTTTTCCTCATATCTCACATAAGTGGTAAAAGTCTTGTTTTTTTCCAGATTTGCACAGTCCTTGTCAGTCTCTTCACTGCTGGCCAGGACAGCATCCTGATTTTCTGAGCGTGTCATCTGGCAATGCTGATTGATGCCTTTGAGTGAATCTGACGAAAGAATGTGCTTGTTCAAAGGAAGACTGTGACTCTGTCAGAAGCAGGCTGTGTGCTAAAGATTTGTTACTCCATAACAAAAGGGGGCCACCAATTTGCAGACACAGCTCACACTGATGTCAATGAAAGCTGCACATAGAGTTCAAGTGTGCAATGAGGCCCTTTGCTTCTAATTCAGCTCAGGGCTTGCCTCATTTTAGTACACAACTTAGAGCTGAATGAGATTAGGATGTATTTTTAAAGATGTGGGCTGCAGATCTATGCTGACGAGAGGTGAGAAAATCCTTGCAGTTCCACGGACAAGTCGAAAACCTCCCTGAGCAAATTGCCAGTTCAACTGTTCGTAAAGCGGCCACAGACCAGGGAATTGCTGCACACAACTGAGTGTCAAATACTTGCCTGGCGTGTTTTGGCATAATTTCATTTGCTTCAGTGAAGGCATGCTGATTTTCACCAGCTAAAGATCTGGTTTTAAAGTGAACATATATATATTTTGAACCTCCATCCTCAAAGTTCACAAGTTTGGGTTTGTTTTGGTTTTTTGTTTTTTGTTTTTTGTTTTTTGTTTTTCCTGTTCTCTCTGGGGTAGCAGTTTAATTTCACTGAGCTGTTCCTATATTGGTTTACTTTTTCTTAAAGGATAGAGACATGATGAAAACTGTAGGGCTGGTGCAAAGAACACTATGTTAAAGTATAATTTCAGAAGAAAAGCAGCACAATTCTGCACTGGGTAGTACAAATAAAATGGTTTGGGGTTTTGTTTTATTTTTTTAATAGACATTTTACATACTAAAAAAAGCATTACCTTTTCTGTCTCTAAATTTGTTTCTTATAGACTTTCTTACACTGATAATGTGTTGCACATGGGTAAACAGCAGGCACTGACTTGTATTGCTTTTAAGCCAAAGAAGAAAAACTGGAAAAGTCCTCAAACTTGTCAGGGAGAAGGAGAAAAAGGTAAGCCAAAGTGCAAGCAACTCTTGAGGTCTTTAGACACCATAGTAGAACTTGCCTTGAACTAAAAATAGTGCAGCTGAGTATATTTCTCTACAATTGTCACAGAATCAGAGAGTCACACAGAATAGTTAGAGTTGGAAGGAACCTCAGGAGGTCATCTAGTCCAACCTCGCTGCCAAGACAGTCACCTAGGGCAGGTTACACAGAAATGAATCCAGTGTTTTGAATGTCTCCAGAGAGGGAGACTCCACGAACTTCCTGGACATCCTGTTCCAGTGCTCTGCCTCTTAGCCCCCTAGATAGGCAGGAATAAGCAGTCTGTGCAGTAATGACATGCTATTTCCTTGGCCAATGAGGCACTGTAGGTGGAAAGCTAGAAATTTGCTGCTTTGTTTGGTTATTGTTATTTTGATCATCCTAGAATGAAGAATAAAGAAAGCAGGAATCCTGGGCTCGTACAGCTCCTTGAGGAACTTCTGAAGTTGAAGCTTCCTACAAAACTCCATTCTTACCAAATACTGATAGTCATGAGTTAGTCATGTTTGCAGAGCTGACCAGATCTGAAGAGACACTTATTCATCACCTCATATTCAGAGAAGATTCGTGTTGGTTCTGAACTCTAGCCAGTGTGGACACCACACATCTGGCAGAGCTACACCACCTCATTTCAGGGATAGAGACATCAATCACAGCATCTTCACCACAGGGCTCTGTGCATACTAGCTGAGTGCTCAGCCAATGCTCCTTCCCTGAGAGACTTGTCTCCTTACTGCAAGATACTTACAGAGTTCTCCTCAGATTGGCTTTCTAAAAGATGCAGTATACTCTTGAAAAATGATTTAGGTGTGTGACTTGTATGGTCTGGAAAGTTGGAGTATTCTCCACTGTCAACCCAGCATGCTCAGAAGCAGTGAGTTCTCACTCAAGATCGTTACTGACTAGAGCGGTCCCCATAATTGAAAACAGTATCTGCTCGGCATTCAGGCTGAGCTAAGAGTCTGTTTTCCGTGCTAATCACTGCTAAATTAGTTATGCTGTTACTAAATGGGGAATTAAGACTTAGGTTTTCAAAGTCCCCAGCATTAAGTTACCAGTCACTGTCCAGAACTGTCATTTTGGTTATGCAATTAAATAGTCTCCATGAGAGCATTTAAACAGAAACCAAAGCATGTGTTTCTATAAAGCATTTCACATCCATTCTTTTTCATAGAAGAAAAAAGTAATTTTGGTAAAATGTTAGGTCAGAGCTTCAGATTGTACTATGACACAGAGCATGAGATAATTCATGTGGCCAGTAAGTCCACCTACATTAAAAACAAGATTGTTTAAGCTGCACAGGAGGGTCTGAAATCATCACCCATTGGCTTTGCAACTCATACTTGCAGGATGAATTCTGTTGTGAGCAATCCCCTTTCATCTTTAATTTTCCCTGGCTGTTGCAAATGGGAGGATCATTCACGTCCTTGACATAAACTTATGTTTTTGTACGGTTTTCAATAGCTGCCATATTAACAGAAATGGATGCATTCTAAGAGGAGGAAGAATTATTCAGCCACATATGCGTTCTGCTTTTGCTCATACATTATACTGCACTCTAATTTATGTGATTGTCATTAATTTACTAACAAATTATTTTTCTTATTTCTGAGTAAGAGCAGAGATGTTCTATAAGAGCTGAAACCAGCCAGGCATCCTGAATATTTTCTTGACATATTTTGGTGTACTTCTAAGTTACTTTATCAGTCATTAAAACTCAGCTTGCAGTACTTAACAATCTTGGCCTTGATCCTATAAGCATGCATATGCCTTGCTTTATGCATATAAGGACTCTCATTGAAATCAATATTCATCCACATTGTATTAAGTACATACGTAAGTGTTTGCAGGATTGAGGCTGCCTTTATTTATTTTTTTTGTCTGTATTCATACTTTTTTCTGCCTGGTGTCTATTGTAGTCTTTTCAGTAAATTATTTGTAGGCTGAATAGGGCTCTTCAGATCGCATTCCTCACTGGATGATACAATTCCTCATGTAGTGCCAGGACCCACTCAAGGGTTTTCAGTTCTGGAGTCAGCATTAACTTCCACTTCCCCCAAGAGCAAAATTGCATTTTGTGATAATGACGCACGATATTCAAGGAGTGCATGCAGGGAGGTGTTGAGGACTGAGGGAGGCCAGTAAGGGCAAGGTGGATGAGGATCCGGGAAGGCCAGAACAGGTTATGGAGAGCGGTGTGCGCATAGGAGTGTTCCATAGGATCTCAGTAGAGCTCTGTGTTGTGGAGGGAGACAAATTTGGGGGAGGGAGGGAGGGAGGAAGAGAGGAAGGTAGGGAGTACTGCTGCTCTTGTTCTTAGTAGCTGTATATCTTGTCCCATCATAAGTTGGCTGTGGATCATCTATTTGCACAATAAGTAAAAAAAAGCTTTCAGGGAGTCTTCCTCCTGGAGATGTGCAATCTAATTCTCTCATGGCTCTCCATTCTTCTTTTCTGAGGGAAAGGAAGGATTATTGAGAGAATGAATTTTGGAAAGTTCAATACAAATGGTCTTTTTAAAATCTTAGATACTTCCAGAACAAATTTCTTTCTTATTAAAATTTTGTATTAGGATAATTGTGGATGACTTAAAATACTGAATGGAACAGAGGACATCATGCTTTTTATTAGATCATGTTTATCAGGCTATTTAATCTGCCATTTTTCAAGGGCTTTGATTTTTTTTTTTTTAAAGAAAGAATTTCATGTTAACTCACTGTAATTATTAAAATTCCTCACTTTACAAGAAAGTCAATTTTTTTTTTCTGCCATTTGTTCTGGCTCTTTGTGTTTCTGTCTACCACAGTGAAGAAAGGACCAATCATATCTGATGTTTGCAGTCAATTTTTCTCTGAAGTTTGCATGTACCAGCACTGGAATCTTTGGCTTACACTGGTGGTAAGACAGTTTTTTCTCTTATTTAACTTTTTGTAGCTGCTCTGAAATATAAAATATAGATACCTTTTTTGTTTGTGGTGTTGAAATTATGTTTATAAAACAAAAATACTGTGTTTTACTTTTACCTGAAAATGTTTCTGTAAATCTGAAAAGTTAGGGCATTTTATGCTTGTTTGTCCACTTAGGTCTTGGCTTATCATTCATTATTTTTCTACTTTTTTTTTTTTTTTTTAATAGCAGGAGAATCTTTAGTTATAGATTAAGTTTTAATTTGGTTCTCCAGTTTATTAAGTACATGACTACATATATTCATCAGTTACGCCCTACTTCATCTGTACATATTTCAGTACCTTGGAATTTCAAAACTGAAGATCTGTGCCTGAAAAGCATGTGCTTTTTCCACCTGTGTCAAGTTTTTTAAAGGAAAGAAATTACTTGTCCCTAAAACTTTGTTTATCTTAAATCCTAGGCTTGTGTGACTATAACGAGGCTACTTTCTTAGACGTGAAGGCGTTGATCATATCCGACAGATTTTTTTCCCTTCTATAGTAGGCAACATTTCTCATAATAAGACATAAAAATAGGACATGAATTAACATGACACACCACAGAATATCAGTGAGTACAAACTCAGATTTAAATTTCCAAGCCTTTAGGGGCGATGTTAATTTTTTGCACCATTAAGTAGTTTCCAGTTTCAGTCCCCATTTGTTCTTAGGCAAAACCACAACAGAAGCATACAATGCATTACAGCCCACACTGGCGGAAGGTTCCAGCAGCTCAGCCACGCTTTCGTCCTCCAGAGGGCAGTGGGTATTTCAGGCACTCCTCCAGCCCCTGAATTACTGCCACCAACATCTGGCCTTTCCAGAGATTCTCAACAATGGGGCAGTGGGGGTGAGGAATTTTTGCTGGTTGAAAGTGGAGTTTGGCTTCAATTAGGAAAAAAAAAAATAAAAGAGAGAGAGGGGGGGATGTTGGGTTTATGAGTTATACACTCTTTAATTTACAAGCTTGTATAATACTTATGACCACTAAATGTCTGGAGTTAGCTCCAGCTCCAGGACTCTCTCTTCTCCACTCTCATGTAACCATCAATACTATTTTAGTTCAAGTTAGCAAATATTAGAGGGTTTTTTTTCAGATTTCCTTAGGAGGTGAAAGAGAAGGGGAAATGTGGTGGGAAAGTATTTATTTCTCCTGTGTTGTGGCCTCCAAATGCATTATAAACTTTTATTGCCTTGAAAAGTGTTACAAAGTCAGATTGATTTGCATTTGCAAAAGATAGATAGATGGGAACTTCTAAGGGGAAGCTGTGATGGTCAGAAGACTCCATATGGTCAGAAGCAGCTTTCTCCCTGGTCTCAAGAAACCTGTTTTTGAGAGTAAATAACGGAATAAAAACAGATTTCTTGGAAAATTTCTGTAATTTAATGCATTTATAATAGTCTCAGTCAGAGTGGGATTTCTGAAAAATTTCTTCAAACAAATATCAGTTTTTAACTGAGAGGCACCCAAGAGAGTGGTGATGGTTTTGTCTTTTTTTCTTTTACTTATTTTTTTTTTTTTTTTTAATTTTTCTTTCCTTTTTCCCCCTGCAGTGGAAAACATTGCAAAGTTCACAGTGCTTTCCTTTAAAATTCCTATCGGACTTTCCTAGCACTAAAAATTCCTAGAGGTTATCACATAATCACACTATCGTTTAGATTGGAAAGAATCTCTGGAGATCGTCTAGTCCAACCACTATTTTGAGCAAGGTCAACCAGAACAAGTTTCCCAGGTCTGTGTACAGTCAAGTTTTGAGCATCTTCAAGAATGGAGACTTCTCATTCTTCCTTGTAAACCTGTTCTTGTGTTCAATAAGACAAAAGCATTTTTCTTATGGTTAAACAAGATTTCCGGCATTTCAGTTTGTATCCATAGCCTCCTGTCCTTTCACTGGGCTCCAATAAGAAGACTGTCTCTGTCTTTCCTCCTTACCCTAGGATTGCCCTCAAGCCTTTTTTTCTTGAGCCCAACCGTCCCAGCGCTCTCAGTCTTTTTACAAATGAAGGACACTCCAGACTGTTAGTAAACTTTGCACCCCTTCAGTGAACTCACTCTGGTAAGTCGTTGTTCTTCTTGCATTAGGGAGCCCAGAATTGGACTCAACACATCAAATGTCTCACATATGATGAACACAGGTCTCCCCTCTCAGTCTGATGAAAATATCCTTCCTAATTCTGAAGGATTAGTAGATGTTGAACAGTGCTGTCCCCAGTGTTGAGCCCTGGGATACACCACTAAAGGTTGACCTCCAGCTGGATGTAGTGCTACTGATCACAACCCTTCAAGTTTAGAGTTCAGACAGTTTTCAGTCAACCTCACTACCCACTTATCTAGCCAAAACTTGGAATCATTTATGTTGAAAAAGACCTCTAAGATCATCGATTCCAACTGTTAATCTAACACTGCCAAGTCCACTGCTAATCCATGTCCCTAAGTGTCACATATACATGTCTTTTGAATACCTCCAGGGATGTTGAGTTAACCACTTCCCTGGGCAGCCTAATCCTACGCTTGACTACCCTTTCATTGAAGAATTTTTTTCCTAATATCCAATGTAAACATCCCCTGGTGCAACTTGAGGTAATTTCCTCTTGTCATATCACTTGTTACTTGGTAGAGGAAGCCAACTCCCACCTCTCCACAACCTCATAAGCCCTGTACTCCAGACCCTTCATCAGCTTCATTGCCCTTCTCTGTATACACTCCAGAAACTCCAGGACTTTCTTGTAGTGAGGAGCCCAAAACAGGACGCAGGATTTGAGGTGTGGCCTCATTAGTGCTGAGTACAGAGGGACAATCACTTCCCTGGTCATGCTGGCCACACTATCGCTGATACAAGCCATGACGCCATCAGCCTTCTGGGCCAACTAGGCACAGCGCTGGCTCATGTTCAGGCGCTGCTGGCCAGCACTCCCAGATCCTTTTCCAATGGGCAGCTTTCCAGCCACTCTTCCCCAGCCTGTAGCACTGCCTTGGGTTGTTGTGGCTGATTTGAAACTCATACCATTTGCCTTGGGCCATTAATCCTGCTTGTCCAGATTCCTTTGCAGAGACTTCCCACCCTCCAGCAGATCAACACTTCCACCCAGCTTGATGTCATCTGAAAACTGAATGAGGGTGTGCTTGTTCAGATCATTGATAAAGATATTTAGCAAAACAGGCCCCAACACTGCATCCTGGGGAATCGCATTAGTAACCAGCTGAATGTAGCACCATTCCCCAACACTCTCTGGCCTTGGTCATCCAGCCAGATTTTACCCAGTGATTAGTACACCTGTCCAAGTCCTGAGCAGTTTCTCCAGGAGAATAATGTAGGAATAATGTCAAAGGCTTTAATGAAGTCTAGGTAGACAACATTCAGAGCATTTTCCTCATCCAGTGAGTCACCTTGTTGTAGGAGGAGGTCAGGTTATTCAACCAAACTTCATCATAGTTTGTCTATGATGATATTATGGAAGACTCGGAAGTCAAATAACATGCAGTGTTCTCTCATTCATCAAGTTAGTCATCAGATCATAGAAGGCTATCAGGTTGATCAAGCACTATTTCCCCATTGTAAATGCACACTGACTTCATCTAATCACCTCCTTCTTAATCTGTATTTCCTCTTCTTAATATGTTTGGAAATGGCTTCCAGCTTTTTTGGGGGGCTAAAAGGCTGAGGTGAAGTTGACAGACCAATAGATTTGCAGTTTCTTCTGCTTGTCTTTCTGCAAGAGAGGAATAACATTTATTTTCTTTCAGTTTTCAAGAACCTTTCCTCATCACCTTGACCTTTGAAATACAATAGAAAGCAGCTTCACGATATCTGCCAGCTTCCTCAGTGCTTGTGGCTGGATCACTCCTTCCAGTTTCCACCTCTTGTAGGATTTCTTTTTATGTATGAAGTTTTGGTGGTTTTTTTTCTGGATCCTTCTGTTCATCCAGCTCCCTGTCACCTCCTGAACTTGAAGGAGGTGATTCTTGAAAATCAATGAGCGCTACTTGGCCTCTTTTCTCTCTAGGACTGTAACTCATAGGAATCTTCAAAGTAGGTCTCTGATCAGATTAAAGTCTGTTCTCCTGAAGTCCAGGGCTGTGATTCTGCTTTTCTTTATTCTGTTCTCCCAGGATCCAGAAGTCCACAATCTCATGTCTAACGTGGCCCTCAGTTTCCACAACCCCATCTATTTTTCCTTGGAAACTGCAGAAATGAATTCCAGCAATATTCAGGTATGATGATGACAGCTGTCTTTGTTTGCTCTTTATGAGTCAGAAACTTAGACACAGTAAACCAGGGATTGTGGAATCACAATGTTCATGCTATGTATTCCCAGTACTCTTTCCTGGCCTAATTCTCTGAAAAATTCCAGAACCTTTCAAAATAGTTTCAAAGCCAGAGGTCTAAAATTGGAACAATGTCTAAGTAAAATGGTAAAGCTCTTTGAAAATTACAATGGTTATAACACGATGATTGTATAACATTAACTAGACATATGAGATGGAAATGAGGTATTTATATAGGCAACCAAATTCTTCTGTTTTGGAAGTGAGTAGTCCTGTATTAACTATGTGAGAGCTGAATTCTTTTATAGGAGGTAGTAAAAATAATGACTTAATCAAGAAATTCTGATAACAAATAAGTTAAATAAAAATAAAGTTTGCTCAGTGTATGTTAACAAAAGAACCTTAATAAATATTTATTTACATAAATATTTGCTTATCTTTCCTGCTCAGTGAAGACAAATATTTTGGAGGGCATGGATAGGTGCTGGATCACACTTAAGAGGAATTTCATACTTTCCAGTCTGACTCAACTCAACAGATCAATAAGAGGTTTTAGCTAGTGCTGACCTCACCATTCAAGAGTCACACACTCGGGGGCTATTTGGCCTTTGTTTATACGTCCTTAAGACAAGAGTGCCTTCCTGAACAAAACCCTCATCTTTGGAAGAAACAAGATTAAGGAGATAGAAACAAATGCCATAGTCCCCTCCTGCTTACTCAGAATTTTCAACCCATGTCAGACTAAGAAATGGGAGGTGCATTTTAGAAATTAGCATGTCTATATGACTATAGAAAAGTGGATGTTTGATATTGTGAGGTGCTCCTAGTTTTCTTAAACGAGTTTTCAGTGGAGGACAAGTGGATATAAAAAATTAAAGACACATTTTTGAAAGCCTCAGGTTTTTATTTCTTTTAACTGAGATAAGAAAACCTCATATTTTTAAGGGTCTTTATTAAAACATGTCATGGTTTGATTTTACAGTGGCAAACTAAAACTTTATAAAAGGGGGAAAATAATTTTCCAGGAAGTTCTTACTGAGGTATTGATAAGGATGTATCACAGCACTGAGGATGCTGTATAAACTGATAGAACTTCTGGGTAGTCAGTGAAAGAATCTGCATCTAAATGACAGATACACTTTCTGATATGACACTAAAAGTAGATTAAAAAAACACAATTCAAAATGGTGATGTGTGAACGTATAGGAATCAAATGATGATTTGATCTCCCCAAAATTTATTTATCACAGCAAAAAAAAAAAAAAAAAGGACTTGAAATTCAAATGAAAATAATTTACATTTTCATTTTATTCAGTTTTTAAAGTAATAAGTTCGACACTTAAAGGTGAAGAATCTTACAACAGAGCGAAAGATTAAGGAGTTTGAAAGCAGCAAATGATAAAACATGAAAGTTTTTCTTTTAATCTCCCTTCACATTTGTAAACACTTTTAGATTGGGAGGTATTCAGTTTGTCTATGTGTGAGGCCCAGATGACACCAGTATTCTTGCTTACCAAATCATGAAATGTGTTTTGTCCAGCTAATGGTCTGTGGTTTACTACTGGTTCAGGAAATGACATACTGAATAATGCCATTATCTTCACTTCAGTTGTGGGTAACATTGACAAGAGATATGATTTAAACACATAGCGGCAAGAGGCTTATGTGTAAGTAGGCCCTTTGGGTTATAGTTCTAGAATAATTTTGTATTGTGTGCTTCATGAATACTTTTCTATGCGATAGACTAGCCAAGACTATATGTGTTGGATAGGATCCATTTTATTCTTTGAACTAGCATTTAAGTGGGGCTGGAAAAGGGTAGAGTCCTTGGCCTCCAGGCCAGTGTAGTTGGCCTTCTTCACTACTGGAGTGCAGCCCTGTAGCTGGGTTGCAAGCTTTTACACTCAGACTCTCTCAGTGACAAAACATGTCCTTGCATCCATTCTGACCCTCATGAACAAAATTATTGGGTGTCCCCAACCTAACCTATACCCTTCAAAACTCTTGCAAAGTCTTTTGAGGGGGATTATTCTGTAGAAATTCTCTAAGTACAAGCTCTCTGCACTCTTCTCTTTCAAAGTTATGTAAAGGTTCATGAGATCGCTGAAGAGTAAGGAAGGAGCATGACTCCACTGCTGAGAACACATGTCTAGGACAGAGGCAGACTTTCTGCAAGGCTTACATATTCTATGGAAACCAGCCCAGAGACTGCGGTTCAAAATAAAACACAGCAAAGGCATTATGTAATAATCACAAACAGAACCTGTCTTGAGAGAAAGCATTAGGAGACAGATATGTTTGACAACAGAGACAAGGATGCTAAATTTAAAACCTGTGATATCACCATCTTGATTACTATGAGTATAGTGAAAATTAAATATAAATAGGTGAACACTAGAAAGTCTATATATACTGTTTGGATGCAAGGGTTGTTCATGCATATTGTTTGATGGCTGGAAGAAAGCTCAGTAATACAGTTTTGGCTATCATATTGTAAAGAAAGAACTCTTGAAATTTATAGGAAACAGTGTCCTGATGAAAAGGACATTTATTTGGATCTTCTGCACATGTCAGAAAGGGTAATTTAGGCCACAGGAAGGACAAACAACTTAAAGGAAAAATTAGTCTGATTTGGGCTTAGTTTCATAGAAGGAAAATATATTAAGTGGTTGGCCCTTTACAGTGATGAGCTTTCTTGAGTCCTCTTGGATTATGGAAAACAGAAATAGTCTCTGTATATCTCCCTAATTTAGCCAAAAGGGACAGTGGGAAACCTCACAGCAAATTGTTATAAAAGGAATAAAAAAAGAAAGCCCAAAAGAAAAATTCTTTGTTTAAGACAGTCACTAATTCTGTAATGGGAAGCCACCATGTCATGGTTTAGCCCATCCCCCTCAGTTTTAGACTAGAAGATGGTTAGTTCCAGGTGAAATTCCGGCTAGGTAGCCAATTAGAGACTTCTGTGACGTCTCTATGAATTACATAATTTAACTCAAACCGGAAAAGAAGGGTTGGTTGTCGTTGTTGTAGTTGTGTGTGGGGCAGAAGGAACTCGGAGCCATGATGTAAGTGAGGTGGTGAGGCCTCCCCGAGTGGGGGGCCAGGCTCCTCCGCCCCTGGCCTTGGGCCAGGGGCAGGCATGGCACCAAAGCCTCTGGCCAAAGCATGTAGCAGAGTGGAGAAGAAACTCCAGAGAAAAACTGCTCGGCTGAGACAGAAGGAGTTCCAGCTCTGAGAGGAGCGGCAGAAAGCAAGAGATAACAATGCAGTTGCCAAGGTCGGTGGACAAGAGGGAGTACAGAAGCATGGGAGAGCCCCCCCCGCTTCTCTCCCTCCAGCAGGGGAAAAGACTTTAAAACTAAACCCCTGCCACCTGTGGAAATGATATGGAGAGAAGGGACTTTCGTGTGAGTTCTTCCCCCAGAGGCCTGGATAGTCCGGGGAGGGCAGCGATGGCTGGAGGCCAAGACTGGATCACTTGAACTGTTTGCAGCAAGCTGCAGAGGAATTGTAGCCACAGAATGAGAAAAAAGTTGATGAATTCTCCTTTGAGAGGCTGTGTGCCTCTGATGACTTTGGGACTTTGTCCAAAAGATAAGCCTTACACGAAGCCCCCCCTAGGAGGGGCCCGGTGCGAGCCCTGGACCGGGTGTAATGGCGAGTGGGGAGCGGTGGTGAAGTTGGAGTAACCAGCCGCGGCCGAGAGCCAAGATTGGGCATCTGGCCAGAAGCAGAGAGTCAGGAGAATTCCAGAGAGCAAAAGAGAAGAAGCTACAGGCAGCAGAGCACAGCATCAGAAAGTGTTCTTGGGTTTGGACTGAGCCAAAGAGACCCAGAACCCCTGTGATCCCGGCGAGGGGTGGTGAGTCCGTGAAAACCCCACTGAAACTCCTCGTGGAAGAAACCTCCATAGAGCCCTGAATCTTGTAGTGACGACATGATAAAAAACCCTCAGCAGCTGTAAGCAAGCAGCAAGGTGGGAGTAAACTTCTCTGCATTCCAGTGAAGAGAGAGAGGTTCGAGCTACAGAGATATGGAACTGTTACCTTAAAGACTTTTTTTTTTCCTCCCTTCTCTTTCTCCCTCTGGACTGTTTTTGAGGGAGAGAGGAGGAGGGGCATTTGTACATATATGTGTGCTATTATAAGAAAACTAGTTAGAGTTGTATATATAGATATATAAGTATTTTCCCCTTAGTGTCTGTAGTGTAGCAATAAATCTTAGTATTACCCCCATTTCAAGGTGATCTGTTTTGTCTGTGCAAACTCTTCCTAATTAGTAGCAAAATTTATAGGTTGATAATACTGTGCAGAAAGCACAGGGCTGAAACCTCCACACACCACGAACTGAATTCAGGGTAAGAATACTGAAACAATTGAGGTGACTTTTCCTGAGCACCTAAAGTGAACTTGCAATGCCAGATATGGCCTGAAGTGATGATATTGCTGTCTCTTAGGTTTACCAGGAACTGACCAAAGGGATAAAGATAATTTCCTTGGTCCCTTTACACCTGTCATGGTTTAGCCCATTCCCCCAGTATTGGGGTAGAAAATGGTTAACTCCAGGTGAAATTCCTTCTAAGTAGCTAATCAGAGACGTTTGTGACATCTCTACGAATGACATATTTAACAAACCGTAAGAGAAGATGAGTTGCGCAGAGAAAATTAAGGAGTTAATGTGGCGGCACGCCCCGGCCTGGCTGGGCCTGGGGCGTGCGGGGCCTCCCGGGGCCTAGACTGGCCCAGGAAGGGCAGGGATGGCTTGAAGCCAAAGCTAAATCACCTAGAAGCCGCATGCAACAAATTGCAGAAGAATTACAGCCACAAAATGATAAAGAAGCTGATGAACTCTCTATTGAGAGGCTGAGCCCCTCACAACCTTGGGCCTTAGTCCAAGAGCTGAGCCTAACACTAAGCCCCCGATACTGGGGGCCCGGTGCAATTTGGGACTGGTTGTGATGGCAGGATGACCCCTTTCACTGCATATGGGGGGGCGGTGGTGAATTGGAGTAACCGACTGTGGCCAAGAGCCAAGATTGAGCGTCTGGCCAAAAGCAGAAAGTCAGAAGAATTCCAGAGAGCAAGAGAAGAAACTACTTGGAGCAGCAGAGCATAGCACTGGAGAACATTCTTGGGTATGGACTGAGCCAAAAGAACCCAGAATCCCTGTGACCTGGGGAGGTGTGGTGACTAGAAAACCCCTGAAACTCCTTGTGGAAGGAACGTCCACGGAGCTCTAGACTCCGTGGTGATGACATGGTGATACGAGTGTTCCCTTGAAGCCCATGGTAAACCCTCAGTAGCCGTAGGCAAGCGGCTAGAGGTGGGAGGCAGACTCCCCTTCATTCTGATGGAGAGAGAGAGAGATATTTTTGAGCTGCAGTGATTTAGAACTGTTACCTTAAAGACTTTTCCTTCTCCTTCTTCCTCTAGACTGTTTTTGAAGAAAAGAAGGAGGAGTGGTATTTGTAAATATATGTTTGTTATTATAAGAAAACTAATTAGAGTTGTTGTGTATATAAGTATTGCCTTAGTTCTTATCATGTAGCAATAAATTTTAATATTAATGCCCCTGTCAAAAAAAAAATCTGTTTTGTTTATGCGAACTTTTCTTACCTATTAGCAAAATTTATGAGTTGATAGAAAACCGCGCAGAAATCACAGGGCTAAACCTTTGACAACACTGTAAACTTCTCATTGGGTCCCCTCTGAGGTTAATGTTAAAATGTGTGGTTGATTTGGCTGCCTGGCTGTTCAGTTTCCTATCTCTTGATTTGCTGTCCTCCTGAAGAGGTTTTTTACTCTCTGTTGGAGAGTAATGTTCTGCAGAAATCTGACATAGGATCCAAATATTAAACTCTTGCTTGCTGCCTAATGACAGCATAATATTTATCTGCTATATAAATCTATATATAGCCTTTATGGCTCATTGACATCCCAGTATGTACTGTTGGTTGCTTTTAGTTTGCAAAGATTTTATTCTTTTGGCTTAGGAATGCACAATAACATTGCCAGTTCAAGTGGAAAATGTAACTTGAGTAACGTTATGTTTCTTGCTTACTTTAATACAGGCAGACTTGGATCTCAGTAGCATCACAAGCAAAGTAGTAAAATCCGCATTATTATACTTAAAATGTTTGAATTTTCAGTCAGACATAATCAGAAAATATCCCCATGGCTACTATTTAATATATCTGAAAGCACATGAATAAAATGACTTTGTAGATTTGTTACAGAATATAGTTAATAATCTCCTCTTATTTGGTCATGTTCTCTTGTGCTGTCATACACAGCCTCATCCCAGAAGCAACGAACTTTCTTGTTTGAAAATTTGTATGATCTTGTGATCTATAAAATAATGAGAGAAGTTTGCCTGGTTATTCTTAAACATCCTTTTCTTTTTAGCAATTGTATTTATTAGGTACTTCCTAGATAGTTGTAGCTTCACTAGTAATTTTAGGAGTTTAGCATTTTAGCAGGTGATGGACCCATAATCCCTGGAGGTGTTCAAGAAACAACTGGACGTGGCACTTAGTGCTACAGACCTACAGACTAGTTGATAGGATGGAGATCAGTTGAAGGTCTATTCTAATCTAAACAATTCTGTGATTCTGTGATGTAGTTCCTTTCTGGAGATCTATTTGGACAAACTGATTCATATCTGAGGATAATCTCTTTTGGCTCATTTAAATCAAATGTAGCATGCACATATTTGTTTACAGACTTGCCTGTAGACCTGAATAATGTGGTATTTTCAAGGTACTATCACCTCAAGGTAAATAAAAATATTGTCCTCACCTAATTATATGTATTAAAATTTAGGCAACAAATCTAAGTCCCGTTAGGCTTCCTCAAACGGCTCTTTATCCCACTTGTGTTAGAGACACAACAGGCAGAGATACCATATTCTCTGGAGGTGCCTGTCTCTAGATTAAGTTAGATATTTGGTCCTGTGCACGGCCAGGAGTTGGACTCGATAATCTTTGCGGGTCCCATCCAACTCAGCATAGTCTGTGATCTGATATTTCTGAGACTGTCCCAGGAGAAGCGAATGTTGAACAGCACATCTACACCAACAATAAAGCATGAAAGCAAACAAACACACTGTCTCTGTAATTTGTACAGCATTACTTGTCAGAAACAGTGAACTCATGCCTGCAAGAAACAAATGGCTTGCCACAGTAGGCTCTGTGATATATAGTTATATACTGGTATTTTCCAACTCTGCTTGTCCTTTCACAGTGAGATTTTGATAACTTCTTAGCAGCCAAGAAGCTAGCAGTGCTTGAAGAAATTATTATTTTAATAGTAACAACCTTTTCCTTGCAGGCTATATCTAAGGACATCACTTTGTACAGATATTTGTATTGGTAAGGGTCTCGAACCTGCACAATCATAATTTCATTAACATTTCTGGCATTCAGGCACAGCTTTATCTCTCTCTTTTAGATGGGAAGTAATAGGGGTTCCTGTATAGAAATGAAGTGTAAGTGAGAGTCTGGTGACAAATGTGTTTGTCCTGACTTCCACATCATGCTGGAACCTCAGCCACAGGAGGGGCTTAAATCATAATGCCAGCCACAAGGGACCATTGGGCTCCCTTGCCATCTTAATCAAGACACCAAGCAGAGGAGCCTGAGGACTCTGAGGAAGAGAATCTGAATTGGCTTAGAGCTGAAATATAATGAGCAGGCATAGCCTCTGTAATTCTTTTGGCTGAAAACCTCACTGTCTTAGTGAATCAGACTGGTGTATTACATTCTATTAAAACTAATTGTCTACAAGACTCGTAGGGTAACATAATATTATTTTAACATTTTTGGCTCTAAGACTGTCCTTATACCTTTAAATATAAAGATTATTTCTTGGAAAAGTGATTAGAATATTAAAACTCTATAAAAGTAGGCATTAGCTGATGATCCTGTCATTATGTTGAGTACCCATGGATTCACCTCAGCACACCTAGTGATTTCACAAAGGCTATTATCTCGTGGCTATATCCCCTTCTTCTGAGCTTATTACTTTAAATAAAAAATGTTAATGGTTTCTGAGAAACTCATGATGAGAAATGGAGAATTTCTTAACAAAGAAGTATGCTTTCCAAATTTCAAAGCTTGCATTAAACTTTCCAGCAAATGCCTGAAATTCTTAGTTGACCAGTAAAGTTGCAAGGTGAATTCAGCCTTCTTTTATACAGAGCTGCCATTTAGATATGCTTTATTATTATTTATTAAATTACACAGCACTGCATGTTATGCATAGTAATTGCATAAGAATGTACATTATACTTTTGCATACAAGGAGAATGGGATGTAATTATAAATTCTGAATCATAAACAAGGTCAGAATGGATGATCTGAAAGCTCCTTCTGATCCCACAATCTGAGGTCGCACATTGAACTCAGAATAATGGATACACAGGGGGAGGTAACAATGGACATTTTAAAATCTGAAGAGCAGGCAGAATGACATTGAAATTAATATTATTAAAGTAAATATTTGTCTATATTGCATGTATGACCCTGTGCTGGGGATTGAAGAGAGCTAAATGTTTTTGAGTGACTGGAAAGGCATAAGCAAAGTAAAACATTGCGGTAGGAGTAGCAGGTGTTTAGATGGAATTTAGGCCTTTACAATAGGACCTCAGTCTGTGCAGAGTATTGGCACTCAAAACAGAGGCTTTGGGTGCCAGTGAAAAGCAGTTTCCAGCAGTAATCAGCACTCTAGCAACCAGAGATACTACAAGACCCTCCTCCCTTTAATCCCTTAGGTCAGTGGAAGTTGGGACTCCTTAGTCAGACCATGTCCTTTTCACTTTCACCTTTCTTCTCTGTTTCCAAATCCTTTCAGGGCTACAGAAGTAGTGTCTTCTGGCTCTTTGCACATAATGCAAGCTACAGGGAACCCATAAGATGATTTAGGAGTATGTTTTGCTTAGTGAAAAGCCATGCCAAACACTTTCACAATCCAGAACCATCACAGCAGCTGGGAATCAGAGGTGAGTCAGCAGGTATGAGCTCTAGAAATATCCTCAGCTAGTCCAGGGAATAACCAGACTTAAAGAAATCCTGCACAAAGTTCTTGGCAATCAATTAGAACATTTTGAGGAGGGGAGTAATCAGACTGTACCTTTACTGGAAGGCAGAGAAAGGATAAACTGGTGGAGATGAGGAGACCACACTGTCAAGAGCATGGCCAATTCTGACATAATCTGTGTATTTTGCTCTTCTTATTCACTAAAAGACAAACAAAAAAAAAATCAAATTAAATGAAAACAACCTACCTGGACACATAGAGATGAAATGTCAATGCAAACTTTACTACTACACCCTAAAAAATTATGTTCCCAGGAGAGCTCATGGGTGCTGAGATATTGTTATTTAGTAGGGCTAATAAAGGATGGAGAGAAGGCATAAATATTATATTTTGCAGGTGATAAGCCTGTTCAGGCAAGCAAGTATATCAGCCAGGGCGTGGAGGAGAACTGGCACACACCATGCAATAAGAATGATGCTGGCAAAGACCTAACTGAGTAAAAGCCAGAGTGGTTCATTGTGCTGGATTTCTGTTGCCTCAAAAATTCTGTTAAAAAAGTCATTAGAGAACTTCAGGGAATTTGTCAATAAGATTTCCTGCTAGAATATTGAAGGATAATTATGTTTCACTGAAGAAAGAAGAATTTAATAACATTCATTATGCATAAGGAAAATAGACCCTAACATTAAGGAATGTTTCACATTCCTGAGCAATGGCTCTTGATTTTGTATTTCTGAGAAGTTCTCTTTCTCTGAACAGGAAGGTGAGCTGAGCATAACATATCTTCCTAAGCAATGCCACCTTTTTCCAACTGACCGCTTTACAAAACCTTTATCAATTTCTCTCCATTTGCCTTGCCAGCATCATCCTGGATATATAAGAAATATGGACTGTGCTAACTAATCTTTTGTCTAGTTTCCTCAAACAGAGAATCAATAAATTAATAAAATGGAAGGTGGGGGGAGAAATGAAACTTGTCTTAAGCAAACACTTATTTAGGCAACATTTAATAGAACACTAAGATTTTTAGTACAGTAATTGAATGATCCCTGCACTTTAGTATGACCTCTCCTCCTGCATGTGTGGGTGGAGTAACTCTCCTCTCCATTTCAACACAGGTCTGTCTAGTCTTGGGATGCAATCATAGCATCATAGACTGCAGTTTATGGACATTCAAGACACAACTCTGGCAATGAAATAACTGCAACGTCTAGTTCCCCTCTGTGCCTTCCTCTTCTGTGTCCTTTTGTCCTTCTCCATCCTTATTTCCCCTCTTTATATCCAGAGATCATCTTGTGGCATGCAGTTTGGTACTCCAGCGGGTCTTCCCATACATAGACTACACACAAAGCAGGAACTAAAATGCAGTTTTCCAGTTTTTATGACAAGCTGATCTGGGAAGGATGAAGGTGGCTTAGTCAGTTGGAAGAACAGCCTGGAACAAGGACGGGTACTTTCACCAGAAATGATGGGCACTACAATGCCAGCACATCACAAAAGAGTTGGACTGGGAATACTGTTTTATCTATTTCTGTCACTTTTCTCTAAGTTGTCAAATCCTACTGGTGCAAATGTGTAGCCAGTCAGGACAAACACTAGAATGTTAGGATGTGATGACGTATTTGATCTCTCCTTCACTTCCAAAAAATGAAGTAACTGGACAGCAGCACATGGCAGACTTGCTTTGGATTCATTAGTAAAGAAGTTTTTGACATATAGTTTGTGGTCATTACCCTCTATAAGCACATTAAAGGCATATCAGCATGCTATAACACTGTACCCTAAAGCAGTACTCTAGGCATTTATTCACAGAACTCTAGTATTAAGTTTTACAGTTAAAACTGTAAAACTCAGGAGGGAGTTAGATTGTAGAGCAATAGGCTTGTGATCCCTGCAGCATTTGCTGCAGTATTTTGGAGTGCCAGCCTAAAAATATGAAGATACAATGGGAAAAAATTGTTAGGGAAATTCAATAAATCCATCCAGTTCTTGGAAAAGTATGACCTGCATTGGTTTTCTGTTCAGGGAAGTTTAAACTGAGGGCATACCTAATACACTAACAAAGATAAAGTGACAGATGCTGTTTAAACACTGAACAGTGTTTAAATGGGAGTGTAGGCAATATTTTCACATAAAGGCCCATAGCTTGCATGTCATATGGAGTACTAACCCAGATCCAGAAACATGTCAATAAATCACAGCTGGAGTAGACATAGGAACATTATTTGTCCATCCTCTCCCCTCAAGCCAGGACAGAATTTTTTCTACCATTCTTATCTGAAGCCTGAGTCCAAAATTTCTTGCATTCATATTCTGATGGAGAGACAACAGAACACTCAGAAATATTTTCCGGTAAAGTATTTTCAATGTCTGTTTGCATAAAAGACCTCTCAAAAGAGTACCAATGAGGTCTGTACTACAGACTTGCTGAGAATACATGCAAACATGCTGTCCTAAAATGAAGTGTTGTCACAAGACTTCATGACATATTTGTGTAAGCCTATAAGTTTCTGCTCTGAAGGAGAGGGTGTTGTAGGGTCAGAAAAGGTCAGAAAGGGCTGGTTAGCAGTGAGAAACTGTCTCATGGCTGAGCTAGTACTTCAAAGAAGTTCAGACTTCCCTCTAGAGGGTTGATTTTGCACCTTCAAGTTGCTCTGTCCATCCATTAACACACGTTTTTGTGTTCAGATGACACACCAATAGCTGAAACTCTTGCTGTACCCAGACCCAGAAATAGGATCCAGCAAACATGTAGGCACTGCAGTAAACTGTTCACAACATTCTCTTCTTGGATCAGGTGAGGAAAGGGCTTGCACTTCAGTTTGAAATCTAGACCAGTTTTGTAAATTCAAACTCTCCACTTAGGTTTCTGTTGGGACTTCACAGGGTACTTGGTTTCTTTCATGCTAGATTTATTTGAATGACCTTATTATGGAAAATGGGATTTTATATCTCAATGCCCATTACATTATTTTTTTTTATTTGTTACAATGAAAACATTTCATTAAAGCCCTTATTGAATAGCTAAGCATGAATCTTGGGAGTGAATAAAAATCATTTATTGAATCGGGTCTCAATGGAACTAAGAAACCATGTAGAGCTACAGAACTATGAAATGCTCAGTGCACTTGGAGTTTCACAGCAAAATGCTAAAAAACCCAGCTCAAGTTCACTTCTGAAATAAATAAAGAAGGAGCAAAAATTGTTCCATTTCCCCCTTCTTTTGGGGAAAAATACTGCCTCCTACGTGGAGGGGAAGTGAAGTCACTGCTACATCCTGCCTGTGACTACTAGTTAGCATCCTCACTTTGCTAGTCCTGCTTGAAAGGCCAAAGTGAGTGGACTGTTCAACTCCTGGACCTGGATTGTCCTTGAGGAGAAGATAGGGAGTCATCAGGATCTGTTTTCCCCGAAAGGGAGAATAGAGCCACTGGGACTTGTGCTGTCTGTACCACAGAAACTCAAAGCATAATCTCCCTCTGCCCTCCAATTAATTAGATTATTAAAATCGTTCTGAAACTTTAACTTAAACCATAATTCAGTTCTTTCCTCTTTTTAAATTATTTAAAGCCAAAATGCAGATGTAGGAAATTCAAATGTACTTAAAGATCAGGGATTTTAATTTGGGGTCATTATTGGTGTACACTGTTGCTGTATTTCAGCAGCTAAAGAGAGGGGAACAGATTCTGCTCCTTGCTACCCCACTATAAATCAAGAGAAACTCCACTGATTTCAGTGGCATTTATTCTTGAATTACCATGGCTTAGTTGACAGCAGAGTGTGGCTGACTGTGACTCCATAGAGATATATACTGTTTATATATTGAGTCTATTGTTGATTAAATATGCACACAAATGCAACAAGCCATCAGTCAAAGAAATCACATTTGTTCTGCTGCCAGGATATAAACTAAAATCATGAAAAGAGAATGCATTCCTCTGATTTATTGAATGATGCAATTTCAATAGAAAGCATTGCTCCACATTATTTTAATGTGATTAGTGCCTGTGAAAGGCACTGAATTAACAGATTGGAAACGAGTATTCTCTGCTCACCGACCAAAAACCAAAAAAACCTCAACAGCTGATATTCTCTGCCCTCTTCTACCAGTCTTCCTTGAGCCTGATCTGAAGGGTCTCCTGTGACAAACAGGAGATTGCTGTTGCCATTGCTGCTTATTCTGAGGAACACACAAACAAGAAAACAACTTTATTTACAACTGCTTTCCTGAGATGTGAATGTTGGTCTGTCACATTTCTCATGATCTGGCCTTGCTGCAGCAGCACTCAGGTGCTCTCAAGTTGTTTCAGATCTGATCTTGGGATCAAAAATTAGAAGTTCAGACAAGTCCTTCTAAATAAAGGTTCAATATGTAAACAGCCAGTAACTACCTATGCATCATAAATCTGCTTCTTACTGACAGGATTAAATTTCTTGGATGTTCATATGCTTTCAGCCAATGCTTTAAACATTTTATGTGAAACATATCACACATAATTTATGGAGAGATATGGTTAGGTGGATCCTATCTCCTCTGCCCAGTTCCTATTACTAGATTCACAAATTCTACTGTGTACCTTTGGCATCTTATAGCATTTTGGTTTTAAGGATGTTGCTCTAAAGTCTAACTAAATATATTCACAATAAAGAGACGAGATGAATAGTCAAATATCTTTCCAGCTCTGAGCATCCTAGTAATCCATATTTTTCTGAGAACAGTTGAATATATAGCATTTAACTGTATATTAATAATGGCAATGAGGTAACACTTGGACGCAGCACTGATTTAGCATGTGTTTCTCGGTTATTTACAGGTGTCTTGATTCTCCATTATTATGAGCACTCATACAAGGTATTTGGATTTCATACTCAGCTGAATCTTTAAGTTTGTGAAAATCTGATCCTTTGTGGGGCTGGGTACAAAGGGCAACACGTTCTTATATAAAATTTTGGTGAAGAAAATAGGCAAATATTTCACAGATACTCTCCGAAAGAAAAGCTGCCAGAGATTCACTCTCATACAGGTGCATTCCCTGGACTGCTGGCACACAAAGGTTAATAAAATCTGCAAATGAAGTAGTAAGTGATGTCAGCAGTGAGCACATTATCATTTTCTCTCATCTATTCATCTGAAGTGCAGAACAGATAACTTTAACTATCATCTTCAGCACAGAAAAGAAGAATACAATAATAAAAAAAGGAGAGTTCAAGGCATTGTCAAGGAGTTGTTCAGCTTTGGCTCTTAATTAAAGTAAACATAGTAAAAAACATTTCCATTAAAAGAGAAAGCTTTAACCTCTCATAACATTGTGACCACATTCAAATGAGGGTGGAATGCATGCTGCCTCATGGGGAGAGTTTGCAGTATAAAATTTTGCCAGTATAGCCACTGCCAATAAAAAATATGGTGATTTTCATTTTACTGTGCTCGTTCGTCATTGGAAAAATGAAAGAATGAGATCTTCCATACAAGTTCAAACATATGCCCTTGAGAGCTACAGAATTACTTTCAATGCAATTCCAAATGTTAATATCCCCACAGGAATGCAGATCCAAGAGAGTAACCTACTATTCTATATAGCCATCATATTCCTCAGTGAGTGAACATCATGCATCAGTGTGGCTTGATACTGTGATTAGCTACTTTGGGGTTGTGCTGAATAATCAGCAGCATCAACAGTTCCTCCTTAGGCTTCTGTCTAACTGGATTTGACATGGGAAGACTCTCCATTTTTTTTTAGCATATATATATATAGATGTATGTATGTATGTATAAACACCACAAAACAAGCTAACACAGCTCTAACAATATTTTATTGATTTGTTTTTAGGCAATTTATAATTTACTTTATAATAATGATCAAGTGAGAGAGTCAAAAAGAGAGAGAGTGGAGGGGACTCCATTGCTGCAAAAGTATAAGTGGAAGTGTGGGCAGAAACGTTCTCCTGACACAGCTCTAGCATGTCACATCCAAATTACTGGGCTTGCTTCTGGTGAACCTCTTACCAGACAGGTATTGGCAAATTTGGAAGAACTTTTGCTTGAAGATAGTATTGCTCTCTTCAAGAGTGCAATAGTACTGGATAGAACACCAGTTAAAGTAATTTATGGAGTGAAAGAACAGAGGAATTAAAATTTCAAGGTCTGGCTTGAATTTAAGAGGCATTAACATCCTATAGACTTTCTGAAAGCAGTCTGTTTGGGACAATGATACTTAGTACTTTAATTTTAAAAACTAATGTAGAAATACAGAGTCAAGAAAAAAACAAATACAAAACAACCTCACTTTACCTGAAACAGAAATTTTTAATTTAAAGGCAGCTAACTAAATTATTACTCATGAACCATGAGGGGAGACAGCTGCTGAGTCCCTACAGAGGTATCTTAAAGTTTTATGATAAATGTTCAGATAAGGACAAAGGTATTCGAAGAAAGTGGATGATATTCATATTTATTTCATTTGCCTTGCTTTCATCAAAAAAGCAATAAAATTAAAAAAAAAAAGTGCTAAACACAAGAAAGGTGCATGGAAATAGAACTGGATGGGCTGTGAGACATTGTTCAGCAATAACTGGGACCCCAGTCACAGACCAAAAGGCTATTATTTCCCGTGTCTCTAATTCAGAGGAAGTCTGCTTTTAACCTTAAAACTGGGAAAGGTATATACAGAAATGACTGAGAGGATGTGGTAATGCTAAGGGACTGCTGCAGATTTTCAGTAGGCCTTAAGATGCTGTATAACTTCAACTTTAATGCTAAGGCCGAAAAGAAACGTCAAAATAAGATGAATTAAAGGCAATGGTCATGGACAAAAGACTACAGAAAGAATTAACTTTTCACCTCCACAGCTAGAACTGACCGCAGACCAAGAGCTGACTGGTTTAGGTAACCACAGGATGTACAACTCAGGCTAAAGGTTAGACCTAATCTGCCCAAAGACAGAATGACAAATTAAGTGCATCCACTTGCCATAATTAGATAAGAAGGCTTTGCTTCAGACTGACATTTGCCTTGCTTTGAATCTGCATTCATATTGAGGTTCTCACCTGCAGTGGTGAGGGGATCTGTGTTGCTTTTAAATGCAACAAATGAGACCAGGGCAAAATTTGGCTCTAACATACTGCCTCCAAGTAATCTTTTCTAGAAGGTTGAGAAATGGTGTTAAGTTTGTAAATGTCACTAGTTTGTTTTAAAATGTATTTACATTTGTAAAATCGTGTTCTATGTATAATTATTCATAAAAAGTTTACACTAGATTTTTAAATAATTCACTATATTATTTGATCAATAGTTTCAGTATTTAAAATAAATTCTTTGAAATACTTCAGCTTTTACTTTAACAGTCCTTTGAAGTCTTCTGGTTCCTATATCATGCTGGGGCATTAACATCACTCTCAAAGCAGAGTAGATCACACCTATGTCATTCTTGGGAGATGTTTGTCTAACTCATTGTAGAACTCGTGCTGCTGTTCAGTGAACTTCTCTGATCATCAAAAGGTGCTTTCTTCACCTCAATTGTATCACAGCTTATGTTTCATCTATTCACACTCACACACATTAAGCCCTTCTCAATTTAGGACAATTTCCAAAGTTCACTGTGGTCAATGGAATCAGTTGCACTTACTTTAATAGAATCAGGCCCTCAGAGATGAAAAACTTATTTTATACATTTTCAGTCATCATTGCAAGGTCATCTCATTTAAAAAAGGAACTTTCTTAAGCAAACATCACAATCTTTGGCTGGGCAATGATGTTTACCTTAATGTGGAAACTTTTTTTCCCCACAGGTAGAATCTCTATATGGTAAAATGCAGAATATGGCTGAAACTGTAACAACAGTTCTACTGGAAATAAAGAAAATTAACTTGCTTTATAAACAAAGGAGGAACAGTAAAAATAATGTAGGTTTCATGTATATTAAAGCTTCATGTAAGCATAAACCAGACCTGAATGTATTTTAACAAATTGCTCACTGGATGAGTTTTGTCTCTGTGAATTGTTTGGGATTAAACTGTGATTTTCTCAAATGCATTTGCTCTTATTGCTTTATTGACAATACATTATGAAGAAGTCTTCATCTATAGCTCATTTTTTAGCTCTGTTTGTTGGAAATATAATTACATACTACATTTCTTTTGCCTGATTGGGGGAGTGGTGTAACTGTTAGACACAGGTTTCCAGTGTCAGTACTATGATTAGGATTTTAAATTCATTGGGGATGAGTTGTTATATCATTCAAATCACACTGAAAAGCCATTGACTGCAGCAGCCCTGGCTTGCAATCACATTGCTCAGTGGTAACCCAGAATTTGCAACTTGTTCATAAATATGTTCTGTGGGCTGAAAGTACTGAAATAACAAGCAAAGCTGTGCAGTCCCTAGTTATTGACTTATGTTCTGGATTAGTTACTTTTTTGTTTTGGTTTGGTTTGTTCATAAGGAGGACTATAAGCACAATCTAAACCCTTGTTCCAGGGAAAAAAATATTTAGATCCATGTTAATAAAAAACATTATTTTATTTATTATCAATTAAACATTACATTAATAATGCTATTATCTTGCCATCAGGATCCAAGTTGCGAAGCTAAGAATTTAAAGATATTAATCTCTTATTATTTATGTTTCATGCTATTTTAATAAGGTTTCCCCTTCACCTTACTTTACATAATTGCTATATATTTACAACATTAATTCAAAATTAATGGACATTTATTTATAGGAATTAATTTTGTTTCTGCATTAATGCTGCTAATGAAACATATTGGTAGGTTCGTCCTGTGGAACCAATTATTTCCCATCATATCTGTAAGTAACATTACAGACCAGCTTGCAGTTATGTTCCTGAACATAATTGTCATTAAATTTTGTGCGACTTTCCTCAAAATTATATCTAAATACTAACAGCTTTTAGTCTAAGCAGTTCACCTAGAAACTTTAAAAAAATCATTAGGTTGCCTTTTGGACTTCTGAGGAAAAGTTTTTGGACATTAAAGGGTTCACACTGAAACCTCTGTATTAAAATTATTCTCAGGACCTTCTCGAAAATACACAAAAATGAGACATTTCATGGTTTAAAGATATAGTGAAGAAAGTTTATTTTTAAAATTGGTTTGTTAAATCAAGTTTAGGTGACTAAAATTAACTATCCCCACTTCTTTACCAAACATCTCAACTCTCAAAGAGTTTTGTGGCACTAAGTAGTGAAAAATACATTTTAAGAAGACTGATATGGTCATAAGACAACAGGACAGAAAGATCAAATGGCAATTTATTGTTCATAGAAGCATGCATTATGGTGGTCTATTCAGATCACTATCATCATATAATTCATAACATTTCATTCTTTATTTCTCATATCAGAGGAAATTACTCCTTCTTGCACTCTAAGTAAGCAACACAATGTGCAATCACCTCCAGCTCAATAGAAGAATGTACTTTTGGAAGTTGTCTATCTGCTGCAGTGACTTTACATGGAATTTTCTGTACACTACACGGATTTCAGTGGTAGACCTTCTCAACTGATGTGAACCTGAGCTATGTCTGCTCCATGGTATCTTCAGTTACAAAGAAATGTAACAGTATAGTACCTGGTTAATGATGCACTCAGAAGTCCAGATTTCGTGTCTCTGTGCTAAAGTGGATAATATGCCTCTCTAGGGATGACCTTCAACTTAAGCCTCAAACAATAGTGATCGAATCAGAAAATATCCTTTAACAGCTGTGCCATGTGAGACAAGTCTGGGGTGGATAGTGAGTGAGGTACAATGAATTTCTTCCTTGTAATGGTCTTATACCTGGCCATGTGAATTTTAATTATCTCTATTTTAGCAAACATAAATACCATTGTTCATAAAATTATCATCTTGATCATAAAATTACCTTCCCCTTTTTAAAATTCAGCTGAAGTATTTGACTCAGTGACCTTCCATGACAGAAATCCCACAGGCTGATTACATGCTGTGTGAAGTATTATTCTCTCTCTTTTGTTTTACATTTACCTGTCATTAACTTCAAGTGACCCGCCTGTTGTTCTGGTGCTCTGAGACACTGTTAAAAAGATGGACTGGCTAGTTTTTGACTCTACCCTCCATAATCCTAAATACTTTAATTAAATACCTTCTAGTGTTTCTTTTTCACCATTAAATCACCCTAGCTCTTGCAACCTTCATATGCAAACCTTTCTATATTCCTACCTCTATCTTCCAGACTTCACAATTTTAATATTCTTTTAATGTTCACATCTGTCCTAATTTTGGCCAAAGACAGGGTTCATTTTTCACAGCAGCCAAGAGGTGATGGAGTCTGGAGCCATGTGGGTGTGTCTAGGTTTTTATTCTATACCATCCACATCATTGCTCAAATCTGCCATGGGCATACTGAATAAGGGTTATATGAGAAACCAGACATGGCTTTCCTCCTCTCAGGATCTGTGTGGTTACATCTTCTAGAAAGCTGAGCAGGAGCTGTCTTGCTCTGCTGAGCACTGGAGGAATGGTCTCACGTTTGGTATCTGAGAATTGTCCACTGTCATTTGCTATATGGGTGCAATTAAGGAAATACTATGCTTTCACTTCCTGAAATGCTGGGAGGAATTACTCTGGGTCCCTTGCTCTCACACTTTGTTTTTCAAACCCCACAGTACTCTGCCTGAGTCACTGAGCTGTAGACTGTGACAAAAGCAGAAACTCATTATGATCACTAATTTTTAGTTTTAGAATCTCTGCCTTTGACTAGAGCCTAAATGGATTTTAAGAGCAAGACCAGATTTTCAGAGGCATTAAAATGCCTCAGAAGACGTATGAACAAATAGTGAGAGTCAGTTTCAAATTCAAAAAAACCCCACAAATGCACAGCTATTATTCACAATTTCTGTTGATATGTAACTTCATGATAACACAGTTCTGTGGCAGTAACATATTTTTTAAGTGTGTAATAAACATTGAAAATATGCCAAAATGATGCCTACCACAGGATTTAAAAGCAATTGTTTATGTTTTTCCGCTTGCTTTTGGATTTTTTTCTTCAAGCTTTGCTTTATGTCTACAGCAAATCCTCTGGAGCTTACAAAGCAACACGACTGTGATCTTTCTTGCAGGAAGCTAACGTGCTTAACTGCACATCAGTAGCACGTGGAAAGCTCTTACCCATCAGGCAGTTCATTCCCACCCCAGTGGTGAAAGCCCTCCGATCCCTCGGCATTCGAATAAAGCGTGGTGCAGACATTCACCCAGTGCAGCCACAAACCTTATGCATCCAGATAGCTAAAATCAGGAGCACTATATGTGCACCGACACCATACTGCAGGGAACAGTGGGACATTTTCTCTCTTTGCTCTTCAGGCAGACCAAATGTAAACTCTGAACACAGCAGTTGTCTTTGTGCAGATGAAATAGCAGGGCAAAGACAGACCCTATGAAATAGCTGTGGTTAGTGGCCTGTTGAGGGGGGCAAGGCAAGAAACTCGCTTTTAATCAATGTGATAATCAATGACATATGGTATCATAGTCTTGCCTGATTCCATTCTTTCCCTGCACACTATAGGTCTCAGTGGCTTCCCCAATTTTTCTCCCAGGCCATGTCCTTAGCAGGCCAACTGGAGATCTGTCTATTATTTTTTTAAAACACTGTGTTTGAAAACCAAACCAAACCAAACCAAACCAAAGTCTTCAAAAAAGCCTGCAATTTAAGTGGGGAAGAATTGCTTAACAGCCACAGTGTGTTGAGGAGGCTGTGATAACGCACATGCCCTTGTTGTGTTTGCCCATACCAGTCTGACTCCACGCACGGCCCTGTGATGCCACTGGCTAAAGGTAGCAAAAAGCTGAGTAGGGGAATCGTATGCTATGATTCTGTATTCATATTTTCATGAACTGCAATGCAAGCAGTATGAATGAAAATCATAGTGTATTCTTCTGATCCTGTGCTCCTTTTTCATGTATTAACTTTGGATTCATAAAGCAAAGGCTGTGCTGGATATCCTTTGAGTGGCATTTGTGTTCTAAGAACAGCTTTTACATCTCATATTTTGGCTTTTATTGGTGGCACAGACAACACAAGGTGTTTTCTCACAAGGCTAGTTTAAAGCCTTACATTTTATGCAGAAAGTCCTGCAGATCTGTGACTTTGTTGGTGTTTTTTGAAATTAGTACTGAAAGCCACTGATACAGCTCTTTTTCTCCTTCACACTTAATTGTCTGTTTTTAGAATCTCCTTGTACTCACCCAACATATTTTTGGTGAAACTTCTCTGTAAATTAAATGTACAGTCTGTGAAGTTACAGAGAACCTTAGAGTTTTTCTTTTAAGTCTGTATTTTCATGAGCAAGGA
This sequence comes from Oxyruncus cristatus, assembly GCA_013399855.1. Classification (NCBI taxonomy): domain Eukaryota; kingdom Metazoa; phylum Chordata; class Aves; order Passeriformes; family Cotingidae; genus Oxyruncus; species Oxyruncus cristatus. The sequence goes on along the minus strand of VXAY01004929.1, from coordinate 1,918,610 downwards.
AAACCAATTCTCTCATATTCTCATTTTTCTCTGCTTCATTAGCAATGCCATCTATATTTCACCTTTATCTTATTTTGTGTTTCCTTTCACATTCTGCTAACAGCAATTTGATTCCTCTAGTTGATTGTATTTGCATTTATTTTGTACCTACTACTCCCCCAAACAGCTTCTTAGGGGTGTTTCTAGATCAGACATGTAAATTTATAATCCCACACATGTCACAGTTTCTCTCTGTGGGATGCCCAGTGATGTAAGACTTCCCAAACTGAACCTGGGATAACTTTCAGAAGTCTCTTTCCTTCCTGTTCTTTCCATTTACCTCAGAGATTTTGCCTTGACAAGCATTCAGTTTACCAGCTGCAGTTAGGTCTTCATTGCTTGGAGCTGAGGTCTATATGTAGGTAAATTGAGATGTTTAATTCAATAATACAACTACTTTGAAAAACTGGACGTAGTCCACAGAAGGTTTTATGATACTGACATTTAATTAAATGTTGTTACCATGTTTAAACTTTAACATGTACTTATATACACTCCTCGTGTTCATAAAATATGTCAACAGTTTCTATACGTCATCAGCCTTTAAGTAATTCAGGTCCTGGATAGTTTCCCTCCTAATGCTCCCTAGGAATTGGGCTGTCTAAGTTAGAGGTGTTGAAGAATAGAAACCAATGACATATAGTCAATAATCTGTATTCAGCAATTATAAAACTATAGAAAGTAACCACATCCAAAAAAGAGCTGACCTTCTTCTGATTGGATAGCATGAGTATGACTGATGCTCTAAAAAATAGGTCTTTTTTTACGTGACACATAATGATTGAACTTCTCATAAACATTGGACTGCTCTTGCCTATAATTCAAGACAAGTTTTTCGAGAAAACCCAAACAGAAACAAGCATATTCAAATAGAAATTATCTTAATCTTTACTTGCTTTTTTTGCCCTTCATACCAGGGGCTTATGAATATTTATTTACTATTGACCACATAATGAGGTATTGAGAGAGGCAACGTTGTTATCTTAGTGTCTTGCACCTATTAAGACTGATTTCTTGTGTTTTTCCTGCTGAAACCAGAGGTGTGGGATTTGGCAGTGACTTGCTGAACTCAGTGAGCTTTTCTTTCTTTCATTTCAATTTAAACCTTCCAAGGTATGTGCAACAGTCACCAGCTGTAAGGTTTAAGCATCAATATAGCACATATATATTTTTCATGTTTAATAATAAAAATTATATGTGATAACAGCAAGCCAATCTATTGTATGCCATTACTAAAAATAATCTCCACTACAGAGAAAGTTGTTCGTAAGTCATGAAAGTCAGAACCTCAAGTGAGTCAGGAAGGTAATTTACTTTTATTTATTATCGCTTTGCTCAACAGGTTTTTGATACATTGAACCCTTTAGGATTTTAATTTAATAGCCTTCAGTGAGGAGCTTCAAGTCTTTGCACTCTTCTCAAGACTCAGCGTGTCAAGGGTTAATCTGAATTTCAGTATGTTAAGGATTGCATGAAGTTTGCATGGAAGTTTTCTGTGTTCAGGCAATAGGCCTGACTTTGTCAACAGGGATAGAAATGTGTCGTGGAGTTCACACCACTGCAAATAAAGGTGGAAAGCTAAAATTGCTTTGGAAAGCAATGGGATCATACTGAGGAAAAACACATGCAAGGGAAGAATTTTAATAATTGTACTGCATTTTTTCAACAAAGGCATTTCTGTCTGTCCAGCTCTTGCCATACACAAACAATAATTCACAACAGTGAGTGACATTTTGAATAATAAAATCTCAGGTACACCTCTGACCAGTATTAAGGTAAATGAGTCTTGCTGTACACAAGTATGGGGCATGAGTTTGTTAGTGTAACAAGCCATAAAGGTGAAGATTGGGCAAGGCAGCATAGGGTCAAGACACTGTGCTGGAATTACGCAAGTTGAAGTGAACTGCATGCTTTCAGACTTGTTTTTTATACCAAAAACTCACCCATACACTAAAATGATACAAAACATATGTTAAGGAAACCCAAACACTGAACCTTTAATAAATACTAGCTACCTGTTATGGTGATGGCCTCGTGTGCTGTCGAGATGACACACAGTCTTATTAAAGCCAATTTTTAAAGAGGTATGAAAAGGTTTGCTGGGGTACTTTTTAGGGAATGTGGGAATAAGTATCACAAAGATGTTATGTAACCTAACAGGGAAATTTTATAGTAAATGACTAGGTATTAATTCTCATGACAAGTGCATTTTTTGCAGAAACCATTGTATTACTACAGTGGCATACACAAAGGAAGTGGGTTACTGCTGGTCTGGCAGTGATAGCTACCCCTTAGGTGGTATTACCATAAAGTCATTCTGACAGTTTTCTTAATAATAATTTTATTTGAAAATGATGTGTGGCTTTTTTTCCAAGAACTTGTATTGTGTTTAATAAGATAACTTTCTCTTCATCCATTGAACATATACAATTACACTATTTGAACATTTCTCAAAATCCCACTCTATATCAAAAGTAAATTTTCTGACTTAAGTTCAGTATCAATCATACTTCATCATATATCCTGCTCTAGTTTTAATTCAATTTCAGTGTGTGCCTATTCACACAAGGCAGCTTTACTTTCTGACATTCTCACCTGTATTAATGAGTAATTGATTTTAAACCAAGTTCACAATACATTCAAACTCACAGGAAATCTTTCCTTTTGATTTGTAAAGATTTGATATCACACTAAATCCATGAGACAATTTTTAACTTCTTTTTTGCCATTATTGTGTTAGTAGACAAGCTGCTTCCAAGTAATTTGTTTGAGAAGACTGTGATAGGTCATTTAACAGCACTCTTCATATTGCATTCTGGGTCAGTCACATCATGGCACAGAAAGACAACCAGTTGCCCTATTTCTGTGGCTATCTGGCACACCATTGCTTCTTTTAGATAAATGTGAAGCCTTTGATCTGTATTCTTGAATGTAACCCAAAGGATTGATGTGAAAAGGAATAAGTGATGATTTAAAAAAAAAAAAAAAATGACATTATAGAACTTTCAAAACAGCCCAAATTAGAAAATGACTTGTCTGCCAGGTGCTTTTTTGGTAGGAAAGATTTGGTACGTACATTTTGTGCGTAACTCAGAAGACATTTGGATAGACTTCACAGCCTTCTTCCACTTTTAAGACCTGTCTGAACTTCTGAAGAGAGGTGACTAGTTTGCAGATTTTAACTCTATCCACTCAGCAGTATCTTTTTTTATTTTGGATTCTGATATGACTCCACATCTGTTCCAAAGGTCAGTGCTAAGATCAAGCCTTGGAGACAAACTCGGCATACATGAATCTAAGACTATCCTCCTGACTTTATAGCCCACTGGGACACAAAACATTTAGATGTCTTACCAAGCAGTACATAACTTTTGGCAGTGTGAAGGATTTGAGGTGATTTTTGATATTTGTTTTCATTTAATCTAGTTGCTCACATTCTCACTACATTGTTAACAAAGCTGGGTTGAAGCTGTGTTTTTATCTCTAACGCTTCAATTTTAGTAGCCTTTCTGCTTTGTTACGTCAGCATTCCAACAAGACTTTTTACTTACATACTCAAGAAATATTTGTCTTTCTCTTTCTCTTCCTAACTACTTCCTTCCCTTCCTTTGATTACTATTCTCTTGAATCTCAGGAAGGCAGGTTAGAGTAGCACAGATAACACTGTCATGGCTATAGAGCTTCTGGGTGGAGAGTGGTCCACGTCCAGCAGATCTGAATGTGGATGAATGTAGATACGGGTTCTTCAGAGGTTCTGTGCCTGGTCTTGTTACTTGGCCTACTAGAAGTGCCATGCAAAGAAATTAGGATTTTGAATAGAACTTTTGTCTTTTGAGGAGAAAAGGCACAAATTTTGTTGTCTGTGGGATGATTTGTTGTAAAGCGGGTATGAACGTTTGGGTTTTGCCTGCTATTGTAATGAAAAGATACAGGGTTCTGAAGTAAGTATTAAAACCGTAAACACCTCAAGTCTCAATTCAGTCTTGGAAAGTGGAAAAAAATATTTCAAGAGAAGTGTAAAAGTTAAGTGTAGCTGTATTCTTCTGTTATGGAAATTTGTCACCATTATGTTCATCTTCTAGAGTGAGACATCTGGAATTCTGTCTTTATGGTGTGATTTCTCCCAATAATGTAGTGATTTGCATTTTCTGTTTGTACTGTCTCACTGAAAAACAACTAAAGTGTACAAACAATCACAAGGTATTTTCATTCAGCTACACCTACCCATATTGACATCAGAACGATGTTCTGTCTGTACACAGTGGGGGTTATTCTCCACTTGCCATTCAGGTTTGAAGTTGAATGACTGTAGTTCTGACATTATTATTTCCAAGTAAAGCCCAGAGATCACCCAAGGATCCCTAGGGCCACCCGTAACCCAGACTTCCTGAAGAGCTACTCTTAGACCTGAAAAGCAACCCAGTAGAACTGGTTATCATTGTGGTCACCTAAGCTGGAATATGGACACTCTCTGTTGTTATCATATTGAGCAGATGGCTGTAATGCAGCCTGTTCATACTGCTGGAATGCCTCAGTCTCATCACTTTGCCTTCTCAGCTCAGGTTCCTTCCCTTCAAAGTGGCTCAGCTCTACACAGAGGCACATTCTTCTCACACTGTTTCTGCATGACTAAAACCAGTGAAAGTAAAATCTTTGAATCTCATAGAAAAAGACAGGGAAACAATACAAATTATTTTACAATTTCACAACCATTATTTGAACACAATGTGCATTTTCAGCTCACTTGGCCCAGGACATGTCCCATTGAAAGATTTACCATTGAGTTCAATGGAAGAGGAAGCAGCCTCTACTATTTAAAGCTATCATCCTATTAAGATAAATGAGAAACACAATCAAAGCTGTGCTGCTGCCATTGTTTCACCATCTTTGAACATAGCTTCAGCATGGCATTGTTTTAGCAGTAAAGGTCACTTTCAGGTGGTTTTTCTTTTCATATAAAAGAGAATAGTATAGAGAATATTATTAAAAAAATGCAAGAAAAATATAGTCCTAAACTTTGTTGTCTCTTAGATTTTTTTCTGGTCATTAGATTCCCTCAGTAGCCTTAACTAATAATAATAGTAATAATAAAGAAGCTTAGAAGTTATATCTGTATTACAGAGATTAAAACCCCCAAGAAGCTATGCAATACTTTCTCAAAGCGCTTGAGTTTTTTGAAATATGTAAGGAGGAGCCATGCCAAGATACTTCTATCTGAAATTTCCCCTTATTACACACTGGGTTTTCAGAATAATATCTGACCTTTAGCTTATAAAGCACTTGGAAGTCTTTTCAGAGAGCAGGTGTTTTAGGATCGTGTTTTTTTGTTTAGCATGTTAAATTAAGACAAGTCAGATGTGACTTTTTTCCCCCATTGAAACCCAAAATCTGCATTATTCAGTAGACACCTGTGGACTGATTTTTACTAATCTTGCATGATTTTGCAATTTGTCTTAATCTTTCAGGCAAAATACAGTCTCATTCAAACTTTCTCCAACATTTGTTCCCACTAGATAATGCAAGCAAATCTCTGATTTGGGGATTCTGCTTTTAGGGAAGATTTTGAACTACAGATTAAAAAAGTACACGGTAGAACACATACAAAGTTCTTGGAGCACAGCACGACTTTTATTCCACAGGGAATCGCGTAGAGTACTGGGCTATAGCTGTGCTCCTCTTTCCAGGGAATTTAGATGTGGGTTACTGGATCCAAAAGAAAGCTGAGCATGAGGAGGCAAGGGGTTACTCAGCCATGCCTGGATGGATACAGGTCTGGAGGCCTGAGCAGCAGGACAGAGCCCTTCTGATTTGGGCAGTGGGACTTAAATTAAACATATGGTTTTGTGCATAGAAAGCTAAGAACCTGCATTTTTAAGGGAGCAACTCTGATCTGTAACTTTGTTCAGGGCTCCAGGAAACAGAAGTCTATGTGGAGAAATATGACTTATGCAAATCTTGACCAAGTAAATCAATTCATAGGGATGTGAGACAATAAAAATGCAGAAAGCTTAAGTCAAATATAGGGGAGTGTATTTATGGCAAAGAAATTGAGAAGACTTAAGATCAGTGCTCTGAAATCAACATAATATTTTGAGGACTAATCAGAAGTCAAGTCTTGAAAAAGATAAACTGAGACCTTACAGTTCTCACTGAAGCTAGCATGGAGTCAGAGGTGTTCAAGAACTCCTGGGACCAGACCTGTTGCTCAAGTTAGTCTTCTCATACTTTTTATTTAAAGCAAGATCTGGAATAAATTAAGGTCCAGTGAGTTTTGAAAAAAAAATAGATTGGCAAGCTGGTAGTGCATTAAAATTGGGGGTCTGCAATGAGACAAAGAGATGCAGTCTGGCACTACAGGGAGATGGAGGATATGAAGAGGAGGTCCAGTAAAAAAAAAATCAGTTCCAATATGTACATTTTCAACAGAGAATGTGTGTTCTAATGAATAGAAGAATATCTATGGGGATTTCTCTGATCTGTGGTTCATTACTCATATTCCCTCCTCAGATTTCACCCATATTGACAATAAATTTAGTAAGAAGACCAAAGAATCTTGTATTTGTTAAAGTTTCATGCCATCATCAACATATTCTGCTCTAAGACTTAAGTTACTTCTCCCCACTGCAAATAATAGTTTCCATACTTTCAATACCTCGAGGGAGTTTGAAAATGACTAATTGATGGTTTTTCCTGCTTTAAATCATTACTGCATTTCGGACTTAGAAATGTGTGGCAAAGTCAGCCAGTTGTCGAGAGAGGAATTAGTCTCCCCAGTGCCAACAGTAAATTCTCCAGTTTGCTCAGCAACCAGTTGAACAAGCTCCTCAATATTTAACCACGTCAATTGTAAACCGGCAGATTCTTTGCTTATGTTGTTTTCTCAGGAGAATCTAAACCTTCCTTGTCAAAATATGTGTGTTACAATGGACAGTCATCTGCCTCCCTTCTAATGATGAAGTTTTTCACATTGTGTAAGACAATGCCTGCTGTTGTCATGCATCCATTAAAACCCCATCCATAGAACCATGTATAGAACAGGGGAGCTGACAAGGAGCTGCAAACTTCCAAGGAATCTGTTTGTTGTGATGTGGGGTTTTTTTCCACTCTTGAGTGTTGGATGCATAATATTTTCAGGTAACTCTGACTACTGTGTGATATTTAATCACATCCACTGCCTCCCAGTAATCACTTTTATTGCATTATGCTAGTCAGCATATTCTGTGCACTTTAATATACATGAGGTTGAGGGAGGAATATTTTTCACTGAAGGCTTTATGGAAAATTTTGCATTTATTGATTTCGGTTAAAAAAAAAAAACAACCCTCCCTGTTATTCTTAGAAAATCGATGAAAATGATTGCTGTGGCCATATTTGTTCAAACAAACAAATAATACAGTATAATGACAACGCTATCTCTCATTTCCACATTTCACCTGGAGAAGGAAAACATTTGATCTGGAAAGCCTGTGTACTACATCAGTCCACAGGAATATCTTTTATTCATGTGTATTAAAAAAATATGCAAAGAGTTTGTACAAGTTGGATGAGGGAAAAAAATACAAAGTTTGACAAAAATAAAACAAATTCATCCAAACAAGCATTGCAGATTTGGGACTTCTGGGGCAAACCTGGCAGAGGCAGTCTTGCTATCCTTCTTTGGAAATAGGCTGGAAATTTTATATGTATAATTTTTCACAAGTAAATTTTTGCATTCCAGACAAAGCTTTCCATGGGAAAACTATGCCATGCATACAGAGCAAGCCTCACACAGCTGATGATTGCAAATCATCCATTCTTAGTGTTTACCTATTAAAAACTATGGGAAAAAAAGGAATAAAAGGAACTTATGAATTCAAATCAGGTAGCTCCTCTAGCTTCCTATAACACTGTACATGCTTTTTCCGAGCTTGGTGAACACAGGAATTGTTCATTCAAAACTATGTTCACAAAATAAAAACCACAATCAAAATGTAATTATTGACATGAAAACAAGAATCCACTTCATTGAAACACATTTTTTTATCTGAGAATGTACATGTCTCACGATGCATTGCATCACGGCACAACTCGCTCAACATGTCACTGTTACATGGCCACCAATTAAGAGGGATTCTTGGCATGAATGATGTTCTGCCCGAGGCCAGGTCACTGTCTGATGTAAAAGATTGGAGCTTCGGGGCACTGGCGGTTCTGATCCTCTGTTCTGTACAAACTGAACGAGCTGATCATTACAGAAACCTTGTGAGCCAAGGCACTGTTATCATCTTCATTTTACATATGGGGATTGAGGTGCAGTCAAAAGATGTCTTTGAATGTTCACAATGAAAAATCCAGAGTCTGATTCTTTTCCGAAGGCTTAAAATTTTTCACTACTTTACATATTCTCAGCACAGCTCTCATTGACTTTAACTTGGCTTACCTGCAGTAGCAATCAAAATTACCAGCAAGCCCATTTGGGGTGTCAACAGAGCGTTATAACAGCAACACAGCCCTGATCATAAATCACAGGTGAAGGAACAAGCTTGCTTTCTCCTTGGAGGGAAAAAAGTCTTCTATTTTTCAACAATAGAATGATTTTGATGCATCTTTTAACTAACTAAAAGTAGCATCTTGACAATTTTAATGGACTAATTATACACTGATGGTCATCTAGAAATGTGCTCACTTTCAGGTCTTTATGTCCTGACAACTCTAAGAGTTATCCGCTGGAAAATTGGCATGCAAACGCGGAATTTCAATCACTAAAACTCTTCAGGACTGGATTTGACTATCCTGTGGTTCTGCCTGAAGTGTCAAGGGAGATAAAAGATTTTTGATTCTCTAGGTATAGGATCCAGTCAGTGTCCTGATTAGTTCTGCTAAAAGAAAAACCTTTCCAATATATTAAAATGCAGAGTCGGAGCCCTGAGAATCTCCGAGATTAACAGTAGTTCACAAGGGTTCACACTGACCTTTGTTTCAGTCTCAATTTGCATGAGTTTGCAACGTCTGCATTTTGCTCTGTGTTTCTGGTTGGAAACCTTGAATCCCCTTGCCAGAGCCTGGAAATGGTGAGAGAGCTCATCTTAACCCCAGTGTGGCATTCACAGCATAGCTGCCAGTATCATTTATGCATGAAACCAGTCCTGACAAACAAAATTGTTTTAAACCTCTTAATGGTGTTCTTGCCATGAAATATTGTACCTGTGAGGACTCAAGACAATCCTCCTGATCTTGTGTCTGCCTGTTAAGTGTGGTGCAGGGCTGGCTCCTAATAGGTTCAAAAGCAGCTCCTGGTTTATAACACCTTTAAGGTCCTACCCACAGCATCCCAAGTTACTCTACCACTGTGTCTCCCCCACCTTCAGGTTGAAAAATGAGTTTGCAGGGATAACCCTTGTGAGGGATTGACATATTCACTCTTGTTCTTCTACTGAAGTACCTGCTTGCAAGTGACAGTTGCTTTCCAGTTTACTACAGCAAAATATAGAAGGCAGTGACGGGCTCCTGCATATACTGACCGTCAGGGGACTTTGCATCACTGTCTCCCTAATCTGCCAGTGTGCAACATTATTTCATGACCCACTCAGGCAGTGCCATGGAATTTGGCAGCCTGCATATTTGATACACCCTTCGAACCACAATGATTTCACCAGAGGGGAAACAGGGCACAAGGGAAAATCCCAGCAAGCCTCCACAGTGAGTCTGGGGCTCCTAAGGCTGTCCTGTCTGGGTCTCCCTTAGTAGCTTGTTTTGTGACTTGAAAATGCTGCTGACCTTTGTCTCACATGAAGACCTGTAGGCCAAAAAATGGCATCAAGTACAGGGATCACAGACCAAGACAGAGATTGTGGTAGTTGCTGAGAGGCATTTTGTTATGTGGCATCCTTTTCAGCAAAGTCTTGAGAAGACAGGGAGAAGGTGGAACAGGTTAAGAAAAAAAGTATTAAAGGAAAGCAACCTCATCAATAAGCAACAAATAGGATTGTGCAAATCAGAAGGGTAAAGATAAAGGAGGGTCATGAGAAGTGTGGGCAGCAGGCCCTTCATTTCTACATGTTGTAAGGTCCCTTTTTTCTCCTAGTAACTGCCTGTCTCCACAGAGTGGCAAGGTAGGGTCATTTAAAAAATGAGTAATACAACTAAATCTCTGCAAACATACAGTATAGATTACAGTAACCAGAAATAAAATGTTGATTTAGATGTTTGCAAACTAAAGCATTTGGGCTATTTTAATCCACAACTCTCAGAATGAACTTCAATAAAATTGCTCCAGTTAAGTCACCTCATGTGTTCTAGTTCACTCTTGATCACATTATAAAACCACCACTTGGGTTTGCATCACTCAGCAAAACCAACCTCCTCCATGAGGTAGAGTGGTAGTGGGGAGCAGTCTGTGAAGAGGAAAACAGGAAATAATGACAAAACCTTTGGAGATGCCTTTTCAGTTCCTGACTACAGGACTCTTGGGCCCTAGCAGTTCCCTGATTCCCATACACATTAGAATTCACCCACAAGTTTGGGAAGGGGAAAAAAAAAAAGGAATGGAAAAAGTAATCTAATACAGTCCAATATTCTTTTTCATGTTACATTATCCTGCCAACAGATGCCATCAATCACAGTTTTTAAGAAGCATGATGACATTCTAAATGGTCTATGAATATTACTTTGAAATTGAGACTAATTCAGTGGATGAATTTTAACTTTGCTTTCCGCCTCCCCCACTTTTTCTTTTAGAGAGCTCTGTCTCCCTCTCTCCCACCTACCCCCCCAGCCCTTACTCAGGATTTCCATGGCCACTGACATCTCAGACTGCTGCAATTAAACTACTGAAATAGCAGGTACAAGTACTATAAGAAAGTTTCTGCATGGTATTTTAAAGCTTTATTGGAAAGTATTTTAGGCTGAATGAAAGACATAAGTGACCACAAAGCTACCTGGCAATATTTTCAACAATTGGTTAGTAATTTGGAACCATCACTGTACACAATGCTTCTGAATGCAAGATTTTAATTGAACTATGTAAAAGGAACACGATTAATGCCTGATATATGACACCCCTCCAAATAACAATCAAATCCAAACACCCCAAATCCAGGATGGAGGGCTTACCTGTCAGCTTCTGCGAGTCCTGTGCCTTCCCATAAACCACACACAGATGCTGAGATGATTTGGGCATGCATATATGTGCAAGATAAACCCAGAGGTTTATAAGGTATGATTTTGAGAAGGTTGGGCTCTTTCAATAATTAGTCTTTGATTTTGAACACCTTGAAATTAACTCACTGGCTGAATAGGTTTTTCACATCAGCAAGGAATGACAGAACGGAGTTTACAAATTTTGTGTGCAAGATCTGCAAACTGTTTGAACCACAAAGGATCTTACTGAGCATGGAGTCTCATGGCTGAGTAGCTTTCTAAGGGCAAATATGCAAGAGGAATTTTCCTCTTTTGGCAGTGATGTCTATACCTTATTGCAAGCCACAGCAAGGGAGGATTTTATAGTATTTGCAGTCTGCCAAGGTGAGCGATAAGCTAACTCACTTCATAATTTCAAGGCTCACCTTTCTGCAGTGTTGCAGTGTGATCCATCCTTCTCTCCTGAGGCAGGCTGCCAGGCAGCATCATTTTTTAGACATGAACTCTGTAGGTACACAGTCCTACAGCAGTCCCACTTTGCCCCATATCACTCTTCTTTGCATGGGGAGTCTTTTGTTTTGATGGAGGGCAGCATTTCATCCCATGGATGCTGATGGACAGTCCATGTACTTGCATGCATTTCTTTCAGGCAAATATTTGAAATATGTTGTCTTTCCCAGTCACTAGCCAACTTTTAAAGATGCCTATCTATTTTAAAACTAAATCTATTTTACCTGAGTGTACTCTCATATACCAACTATTTGAGACTAAAGGCCATTTGTTAACATTTAATTTTGTGTTGACTTTTGTAACCTGTGCTTAGACATCTTAAGCTGATGAATTTAAATTTGTAAATACTTATTTGGGAACAATAAAGAGTATATTATTTCAGGGCCTCAAAACTGTAGCACTTATCTGTACTGCCTGAAGGACTGAGTAAAGTTTTTATTTGGAGATCAGGATGTATAATTAGAAAGTACATGATCCTTCTGGCCTTCACTATCCCTTAACAGGGTCCAAACTGACATAGATCCACTGAAAGCTTTGAATTGTTATTATTTATCTAATAGTTTAACCACAAAGTCCCACGTGAAATCTAAACCTAGCTTTATTATAGACTCTAAGTGTTATGAGGCAGTTGCTATCCAAAGAATGTCCCTGCTGAAATACGAAGAATAAAAAGGAGAGGAATAGACAGGCAAAGAAGGTATAAGAACCTCTCTCAGGTGATGCCTAAATTTTCTGAGGCTTAACACAATATCTTAACCTCTGGGCGATGTTGCCTCTTCAGTGGCTGTTTGCCATTTTACACCAGTGCAATACCTGATCTTACGAATCTGTTTCTAGTCATGTTAATGCTGAGAAACTGAAGTTCCCAATGAAGTTGGTGGAGCAGAGGAAACTGAATGTCTGGACAGGACACTGGGGTCGCAGGAGAATCCAGGCTGACATGGACTTAAGGAGGTCTCTAGTTTAACTTGCTGCTCAGATTAGGGTGATCCCTAAGACCGGGTTGTTTAGTACTTTGTCCAGTTGTATCTTGAAAACCTCCCAGGATGGCAACTGAACAACCTGTCCAGGCAGCTGTTTCCACTGCCTGACTGTCCTCACAGAGAATTTTATTCCAGTATTAAATTGGAGTTGGTGTTAGCATATAAATTTTATTAATGTATTTGATAACAGAGAAAAAAATTAAAGAATGAGAAACATGGAAAAAAATTTTCTTAAGTATTTCAGAATTTGAGTCTTTTTAAGGCTAGCTGCGCAAGGGAACAGAAGACATGATCTGGGACAGACCTAATTGCAGCGGGAAGGGACATTATACGTGTTCCTTCATATGTGACTGGAGAAAGTGGGGACAGGCCTAATACTTAACTACTGCACTTCCTAATTACTGTATACCAAACACAACTCAGCATGATACAGAAGTGCCAGAGCTACGCGAGACTAAACTAGCTGTGGGACCAGAAGAGTTTCAGAGGCAGTGACCCACCACCCCACCCAGAAAGCAGAACTTAATAGCTCAGATGCATCCTGAAGGTTGTGTGACCATGCTGCTTTCAGATCCTGAGAAAGCACCTCCGAATTTAGGATTGTACCTGCCCAAATATAAGCTGTCACTGGGTTCTGCTTCACTGTGCAAATACTCCTTTCTTTTACAGGGCACCTAAATAGCAAAAATCAGTAACAGAAGCATCTGTAAGAGATGAGCCTGGAAAATACCTATCCAAAGGTGGTTTAAGGAATATTTAAATCAGACAGAAGTAACACCTGAAATACTCAAGAACCCAAAGCCCTGTGCTGAATCATGTAAATAAAGGTCTGAAACCTTCCCACACCACAGAATAACCCTTCAGAACTGGTGTCCTTGGTAGAAGGATAGTCCCTTCTGGGTCTTGTGGTTAGTACTTGAATCTCATTTTGAAGGTGAGTCGTGATCAATTTTTGTTTGACAACCAAGGGACTTAAAAAATCAGTTTCACAGATTTTAGCCTCTGTCTCCTTGCAGCACAAATTAACTGTAGATCAAAGGACAGTGTTGAAAAGTATTAGTCCCAAAATAAGCTTTCAGGAATATATGACTATGCCAAAAACATTAGCTGTAGTGGGCACTACTTAGCCCACACTGTAAATGAAATATATGCAGCTACACCAGATAGTAGTAAAATATAGAAACATGCAGATTGTATTAGTATTAATGAGAGGTCCAACCTTTTAATTCTTTATTTCTCTAGTTAACCACCCCATGCATTAATGACAATGGAATATTTTATGACTCATCTTCTACTATCTATGTTCACTTAATGCACTCATCATTCTTTCATCCAAAGGTAATTGTTTTCTTACACATGTGGATTGCTGCGTGTTGAAATATCAGTCAAGCAACACTGATTTCCCTCTCCTTGATTTTATTCCCCTTTGTGAGATTAGAAACAGGAAACTCAGTTGTTGTTTCAGGGTAAATCAAAAGCATTACATTTTCTGACAGCTTGTATCACATGACTTTCACACCAGGGCCCATAGAACCTATACAGCCCCATGAGGCGTCTGATGGGGAACCAGAGTTGCTGTTTGGTTGGTCTAGAGTGGCACTTTCCAAGCAAGGGTGGGGACAGAGTTGGACATCTTCCCTCTCAGAAGAGGGAAAGGATTTTTTTAGGACTCATGGTTTGAATAAGAGCCATCAGTTTTTTACTTTGCTGGAGAGTATTCAGAATCTCTTCCCCCATTCTCATTTTCTCATTGACTGAATGAGAGGCTTGCACTGGCCCCTTCTAGCTGGTCTCCAGCCTCCTGAACCATGTCTGCATCTGGCTTTGTGTATTTCACCAGGAGCTTCAGGTCTGTTATGAAAGAAATAATACAGATTTTGTGATAAATTATTTAAATGCTATTTATTAGAGTTAATATCATAAGATGAGAGTAGCATAGGTAACCATACACCCCTTCAGATGCTGGGAGCCTTGAGCAGTGGAAGATTGAACAGGACTCTGTTCCATGTGCAGCATTGCCATGCAGATCCAGAGAAGTTGTGGACGGCCCATCTGTGGAAGTGTTTAATGCCAGGTTGGATGGAGTTCTGCTCAACCTGATCTAGTGGAAAGTGCCCCTGTCTGCAGCAGGGTGGTTGGAACTGTTTGATCTTTAAGGTCCTTTCCAATCCAAATCATTCTCAGATTCTGTGATTTCAGGGTTTCTCAGTTTTTGGTCTTTCAAGTTATTATGGGTTTTTCTTAGAAGGAAACAACTCTATTTGTCATTTCTGCAGTCAAAAAGAAAGGATGTTCTCATGGGAACTTCTTGCTGCGCTGTCAGATAAAGGCAAGGCCAGGCAGGTGGTGAGGGGGCCTGTACCCAGAGGAGCCGCCCAGGGGTTCGTGTGGCACAGCATTCTGTCTGAGCCTGTCCTGCACTCAGAGATTTGGGGAGCACAGTCAGGCATTAGGACCACACTGCATGTGCCTGGCCCCACTTAGGCCATCTGTGCTGTGGATCTCTGACTCCTTGATGTGCAGTGGTCCTCTCAGGATCACTGTTCCTTGCTGTCTGCATCTCTCAGACTGGAGGAAGCTTCAAGGCTCAAATGCTATTCCCTGCATAACTCAATTTTCTGCCTCCCTTTTTGGTTGTTGTGTTTTGATGGTGGTGTTTTTTTTTTCTTTTTCTTTTTTTTTTTCCTTCTAATGCACCAAAACCAGCCCTTCCATGCACCCCTTTTCCTTAAATCACAATATCTGCCCTCTCCCTCACTGATTTGATTCCAAGGCAGCACTGAAAGAGGCAGTGTCGTTTCCACAGGTGCAAGCACTCTACCCTTCTCCTACTGCAAACCCCAGAAGGACTCTTAGAGTAGCAACACAGAGCTGCTCAGTAAACTGCAAATTAAGAGACTAAATGCTGCTAGGCATTTACCAAGGCCTTCCTATTCTCCATGAAAACAAGTGAAAACAAACTGAGAAGTAGCGAATAGTGGACTTTATGATTACTAAGTATCACTGCCTGGTAATACAGATGTTAATTGCTGCACTGGTTTCTGGTTCTAACCATTCTGTGATACCCTTGAAGTGCCTCACAGTACTGCTTCTAGCAGTTTGTCCTACTTTTGAGGTTAACGACCAGTGAGATGATAGGAAGTGATAAAAGTACAAGTATGTAAGAACAGCAGCAATGAATATCCTTCCTTTACCAGACTATATGCAAACCTCCTCATACCTTTCCCACGAACCTCTTGAGAAGAGTTTGTTATGCAAACCTGCAAGACGTGGTTCACACGGTAATGGACAAAGTCAGTTAAACTTCAGGCTGTCTTTTATTTTTGCAGTTACTTGCAAAGAATACCTTTTTTTTTTTTTTTTTAATAACACATCACACAGAAGAATCACCAATTAAAGTGCAGCAGAAAAAAACAAAGAAGGGTAAATTGCAGAAAAAGTTTCACAGTACAGCTACCCTAACTTTTGCATCCTAGACCAAAAAAAATAAACAATTTCATATTTCTCCATTAGAGCTTGGACTCGGAAATAAACTGCTAACATTATCCTAAAACAAGTGAAATAGACTGCTAGAGAACTATTTTTTAGGACTACATAGTTAACAGTGCACAAATACTTAACTATATTTGATATAAAGGTTTGGTGAAAGGTCTGATAAAGATTAGAAAAAAAAAGAAAAAAAGAAAGAAGGAGAAAAAAGGAAGAAAGAGTGCAAGAAAGAAGGGCAAGAAAGAAAGAAAAGTTATATTTAAAGTCCTATCAATAAAAAAATCTGCCTGCTATCTTCAGAGGCTTTTATACATTTTTTTTTATTACAAATGCACATTGCTGTGTGTTGAAACAATTTACAATCCAGAGAGTGAAATATGGAAAACTCCTGGAAAGTCTCCACTAGCTGCAGCAATCAGGGAATTTCCAGGATTGTCAAGGAAACAAATGAAATCTGTCCTTATTTCCATCAGCCTAAAGAAGCCAATGTCAGTCTCACACTTGGGTGCTTCTCTGGCTATTACACTTCTGCCCTGCCATCAGAATGAGATTGTTAAAATGTGAAGTTCTCTCTATGTCTATATTAACAGTTTCACTAGGACTAGAATTTGCTTTTATAGAAGATTTGCTACGTATTATGAAAACTAAAAATTCTTTACTGAAGCCTCTTAAAGGCAGATTAAAAAGCATAGGTTTTTTTCAGGTCACTTGTGAAAATTAACTTCTTAGCCTGCTGATTTGCTCTCACAATTTCTGCCCTGGTTAATAAAGGGCTAACAAGTCCTTTCACTAAGAGAATTATTCTATGTGCTATTGCTAGTTATGCCTTTCTCTTTAAAATAAATGTTTCTGCATTTATTTAAAGAGAAAGAGGAAAGAGAAGTTAGAGGAAGAAAGGAAAGAAAATGAAAGTGAGAGAGAAAGGAGAGAGAGAAAGAAATAAAGAAAATAAACAGTCAGCCTTTTTGCTGCAATTCCTTCTCTTCAATGTGTTTGCCAAAGTTTCCAAGTGATGCATTTCATGGTGACATGTCACATGTTGTGTCAGTCATACTGTATTACATTAGCAGACGTGACTGACAAAGCCCAGAGTGACAGCACAATACAACACATCATCGAGGAAATTAGAAAAAAAATATTTCCCCAAAGTATAATGAAAAGAATGCTTTTAAAGATTCCTCCTAATTGTTCTCTCTTTGCCTGCTAAATTCTGTAGGACTGATGAGCCTTTTGTGAATCATGAGCAGAAAGCACTATAGTTTTAGATCTGAGTGTCTGGGAAGTGGCTAAAAGTCTGAGTGTGTTAGTTGGGGTGGAGATTCGAACTTTACAGAACTGCATGTTTTCATACAGTTGTTTTTGTGACTGGCTTGACACACACAGATGAGTTATATATTTTCCTAGAAATTGTTTATCCTTCATCTTTTTGCTCTTGCCATTTCATGAAATATAGGCTGTCCTAAGGTACTCTGGACAGATGTGCTCTCTCACTGTCCCAGTTTCAAGCTGCCCAAACACAGAATATTGTAGCCTGGCCTCTGTTTTCTTCCACATAGCTAAAAAGCTGCACAGCTTTTGCACATCTGTGAGTGCAGGAAAACTGAGCCTGTACTTCTGTTCTGTTATCTCGGTTGAATTCATGCCTGTGACCAAAACTTTGCCTCTTTTGTCTCATTTAAAAGACATGCTTAGCTGCAACCTAAAACAGGCCTGTAACAAAGAACTGCATTAGTTTAAGTAATTCTGGTAGAAGACTGTTGATTTTTTCTAAACTGGACCACATTCCTGAAATGGAATTTGTGGTCAATAAAACATTTTGTCATTTTGCCACCTCTGAGGCAGGGGGTGGGTAACATCCACCGGTCCCTGTGCTGTTCTGGCACTGCTCCAGACACATACCCTTGCCTAGGACTCTATCTGACTCTTGTAGCACACGTGGACAGGGAGGAAAGGAAGTCAGGGTAATGTTAATCAAAAGATGACATCTTTCTCAAGAAAAGAAACTTGGAAATAATGTAGCTGAGTGGGAAAAAAAGCAGGATGGACACTTTTCCCTTTGATTGAAGTCTGATCATTGTTGACAGAGCTTAAATCTTAATTTAAAAGGGTTAATTTAAATTGATGAATGGGACCATTAAACTGAAATAACAGGGGTCTTTCACTGGCTGAATGCAACCTGTTAAAGTAACACTGTTTAAGTTGGAACTTAGACTCTAATATATTTCTGTTATGCAATAAATTACTTCATAAACTGAATTGGCATAACTACCCTAGGACACAGCTAGACCACACTAAATGCAAGTGGATGAGACATTCACTCAGGATGTAGTAGTGTCTAAGTCCATATCATATTCAAAAGCCAACATCATGTACATGGCTCAGCTGAGCTGACACACATTAACGTGTTAAGCTATGATTACTTAACCACATGTCTGAGGTTTCACAAGAAGTACTTTTGTGTCTGGAGAGTCGATTTCCATAATATTTAGGCCTGGTCAATTGCACTGATAGATTTTACTAAAGAGTAATGTAGTAGATCATAACAATGAGAATTTCAGATGGCCACTTTTGAACAGTTTGAGAGTCTGTCAGCCAGCTCTTGAACTCTTACAAAAGATCATATGGTTCAAAGTGTAACCTGCAGTCAAAGTTCATCCATAATGTATGTACAAAAACTACTGTACCTTACCTTTATGCTTGTTTGAGCACCTTGTTGCTTTGTGTTGGCCCTTGCTGCTTTGTGTTGGACTAGAATCTTGGTGTGGAATTTATTTTAGCTACTGGGATGTTATGGGCCAGGCAAAACACAGAGGGTTTAGGAAGCTGTATAAAAGGCTCAGCCATTCTCCAAGCCAACCAGGAATAAAACATAACTCATGGAAGTTCCTTCTTTTTTGGCATCATCTGCTGATTTACTGAGCTGGGGCAACGGACATAACATGTATACATATATGTTTTGATCCCTTTAGACAGATTTACTAACCTTTTTGATACACATTGCAAGTAATCGGTGGGATATTGGAGGATTAAGCCTCAGATGTAACATTCAGCTGCCTGAAACTGATGTGGGCAGATGTCCTGTCTTAATTCTACATGCCCTACTTAATCTGTGTGGATATGTGAAGAGCTGTTCTTTCAATTCTTGCTGAAAGTCACTCTTGCTCAGGTTTCACTGAGAGAAATTATTATTGACGACTTTGCTTGCAAACATCTGTCCAAAAGTGTTATGTAATAAGTGTGTTTTATTATGAAAATGTGTTGTCCTCTGGTTTATAACAGGAACTAATAACCATCAGTTATAGTACATGCTTCCTAAGCAAGACAGGTTCTTTTTTGGCATACACAGTCTCTCCCTTCCATCTCAAACACAGAGAGTTTGCCATCTTTCATTTATTGTGCTGGATGAAGCCCACACAGGCTAAAGTACCAGTGAAGTTGTTAAGGGGTGCATGAATTCTGGGGGAAAAATGGGAGAGAAGAAAAGAAAAGCTGTTTCAGAAGACCTTTTCTTTCAAGTAGTCCCTGTTCCTTGTCAAAAGCTTTTGGATGTATGGCCTGTTCCAAAATCTTTTCGTGGGTTTTGCATACAAATTCTGCAGAGAGCAGAGGGAGAGGGGAGGGTCAACACAGCAGGGCCTAAGATGTTAGGATGAATTTAAAGTTCCATTGAAACATTTTGCCTGTCTAAAATAGGATTTTTATTTTTTGAAACTACAGAGGAATAGATGGATATTAAAAAAATACCTACTGCTTCCTTTTTCTTCTTGCTGTCTGCAAAGAACCTGCATGGCCGTAGGTTGAGATATGACAGACAATTAGTGCTGGGCAGACTTCAAAATGTTTTCAATGTGAGTCAAAAAAGTTTGTGTGTTTACCCAAATTTCTTTGGTCCAGAAACAGGGCTGACAGACAACCTTTCTTCTTAGGAGGTTCTTGCCACCACTTGATTGTCAAAGAGTCTGAAATGTTGCAAGAATAAACTGTTGTGCGATGTTTCTGTAATTAGGCTTTTGATTTTTGTTTGGATTGGGGTCATGCACATCAGCATAGCTCTAATGACGTCAGCTCGGGATCTGCCTCATAAAATTCAAAGGGAAGTTAAAATAAGTCAACATCAAGGTAGTTAAATCCTTTTTTGTCTTCAAAAAGTGATCATTCTAATTTGGGCTTAGTTTGAAATTTCAGCTGCTTGGGCCAAATATAAAACAAGCATGAAGTGAAGCCCCTTGATCCAAATACCTCACAACTTCAGTAAAGTGTGAGTGTATATTGGTAAATATCACCTGAGCCACATTGGCCATCGGCCATCATGGATTTATCCATGTCATGCGATTGTGCAAAGGTTAATTGTGAATGGTTTTGCAGACCATTAAGAGTAACGACAGCAAAGGACACCTTTCTCCCTTTTCATGCCAACAGTCCAGCACTCATATTTGTAGCCCCAAAGCCCACCTCTACTGGAAGATGAGGAAGAGGTAAAATATACATTTCTATGCCCAAAGAATGCTGGCAGGCAGCAGAACCAGCAGGGAATACCACCTTGGTCTTTCTGCTGACTGTCCTCCTACTTGAGTATGTGAGTGCAGAACTGAGAGCACCACAATGGCCACAGTGAGACTAAATCTGGCTGGAAATCAAAAAAAACCCAAGTTTGTCCTGTTTCCACATTACTCCCTGGGAATTTGGCTCAGCTGAATGCACCTAAGTGATCCTGGGACTGATTTCAAATTTGCAGCTGTTTTATTATCTGAGTTTGCTTTCCCTTCTAAAAGCTGTCCATGCTTCAGCTGCTAATGTTCTTGCTTGGTGACAACATAGCCACAAGGGAAAGCTACCTGGTTTGCTATCAATATGTAACACAAAAACTGTTACCTTCAATACATGTGTTATATAATGGGGTAGAGGTTTTATCTGGGTAGGGTTCAGTTTAAATATACTTTAAAGTGGTCTTTAAAAGGAACTAACTCCACTATGCAGCACTATTATAACACCAGGGAGCCTTCATTTTGTACCCACTCTGCTCGATGGATGTGAATGTTCAGGTCAGTATTCACAGAAAGCCAAATCCAGGGCTTTGAAAAGAAGCTGTGATATCTTTAGTTTATTATTTAATCAGTGGGCCAGTCTCAGTTTTGGTTTTATACTCATGACTGACTGTTGAAAGCCTGAAAGATAATGTTCAGGGATAGTAGAAAGGGAAGCAGGCTATCATTTCTCCTGTGCACTCCCCTGACCCACCACATGCTCAGACAAGGATGTGATTGGCTTTATCTGCATTTTGATTCTATTCAGTAGTCATTGTCTCTGAAAATGTGCAAATAAAATAATGAAGACAGTGATAAAATAGAGCGGGAAAAATATCTCTCTATTTAAAACAGCTGTTTGGGTGCCAGCTGCTTGGTAACAAATACATCTTTAATGAAATCAAGCAATCCAGCGGGATTTATTGATTGCTAACAATTGTTTTAAATACAGTCTGGTAGGCTGGGCTGTTTGCATCCTTTTTTGTCCAATTAGTTCAGTTGGTTTGAATTAGACATACTTTGCTATTATTTAAAAAAAAAATACAGCTCACTAGACAGTGCGTTGTTTTCCTTCAGAATCAAGTGTGGGAGAGATGAATAGAATAGAAGATTTTTATGCTATTCCAGCTGTTTAGAGGAAGGCAGCAGTGTGCCTTGTCAAGCTCTTTAACCTTAGCAACTTCAGTTCAAATCCATCCTGAGATCTTGAATGAAGAGGATGAGGTATTCAGTCCTTGGAGCCTGTTGAACAGTGGAAAGAACAGGAACTCCTGTGTTTTTGTGACACTTCAGAGCCAATTTCTGCAGGAACGATAAGAGAGTCCTGTGGAAACTTAAATCTTAGGGCTGACCTCTATCTGCCTGTAGTTCTACTCTTGCTAACATTGAGGGGAAATAATTCAGGAGTATTGCAAGCAGATAGACTATACAGCAGAACTAGTCTTTTCAGCCCTTTTTTCTGTGAACTTGGGAAAATCTGCCACTGACTTCAAGACTAAAGAAGTCCTAGTTCCAAGCAAAGCTGTTTTTTCACAAAATTGCAAAGCAGTCATCATCTTACCAGTACTAGTCGGAAATCCCGAAGCACCTAGCTATTTTCTCTACACCTGCACAACCCTTAAAGTATTATTAAGGGTCTGATCCTTAACGATCCCTTATCCTACAAGGTTTTTAGATTCAGTAAAAACTGTCTCTGACTTCCTGGGAATTTTTATTATGAAAGGATAGAACACTCAGATCCAAACATGCGTGCTGAATGCAGCAGAACTACGTGAATTCATTATTGCTGATCTCAACTATTTTTTCTCTGCTTCAGTGAGCATGAGAAATATTGTTCTAACTGTTGGACACACCTCACAGAACCACAGTAGCAAGCTAAGATAACCATTCACAAGCACATGCAGCTAAGAAAACAAATGGAATAGATAATTGACTAAAACCACTAATGTGTTTTCTTGAATGATGTGTTTAGACAAACAAGTGCTGGCACACGATATATTGAAACTAAATGATAGTTTGAAACTGTAGATGCTCAGGCCCCACACTGTGGGGTAATGCTATCAAAATGTTCACAGAAAAATGTCTTTCTTAATCCTTTGCCCATACAACAGCAATCCACAGAAGCAGACCTGGTGGCATTATAGCTATTCCAGTGATAAGAACTGCTGACACCAAGTGTGCAGAATGGGACTCATATATATTGACAAACTTAATGTTTCACATGAAACATACTAGCTTGTCTGAGACTTGCAATCCTTTTAGAGTGCTTTGTGCTTAATTCTGCACTCCTGTATTATGTTAGGCCTTTTGATTAGGATGTGATAATGGAAACAGAATGTACTATACACCAGAGAGCACCCTGACTCACTGCAAAATCAAAAAAAAAATAAAATTATAGTATCTTTAAATACAACTCCAGATCTGAATCCTTCACTGTAGATCCATGTCTTAATCTGCCTGTTTAGTTAAATCTAGAACTTCTTTTCCTCATAAAACACACAAATGCCTGCTATTTCCAGACATTTTGTCCTAACAGATAGCATGCTTCAGGTTTTCATGTCTGTTCCAAAATAACTGGTAATCTATTGTTCAGTACTGTGCTACCAGTCAGGTGGTTGTAGTGGTAGAGTGTGATCATTACATGGGCAAATAGGGTACACCAAAACCTGCCACCGTCACAGCGAGGTTGGAAGACTGGGGCACCATGATATTCCTCCACCTATTGCCTCTTAACAAAGTTCCAGCACGTCTTCCAGCAGGTCAGCTGTGGTGTGAAAGCAGCCTGCTTACCAGATACAGCTTTTGCTTAGCAGTTAGCTGACACTGCAAATCAGTAAGACCACTAAAATCACCGGCCTAGATCAGCACCTGATAGAAAGTCATTGGCTATTGGTTTTGATATGCTTTTTAAAGCAGAGCAGAAAATCATCTATTAAAATATATGCTACCGGTGAGGAAAGTCTTTTTTTGACACCATGAACTCATATTCACAAGGAAGAATAGCTTTCCTTGGGATGGCTGCAGATATTCCTACTTTTGCCTGTGCAGAGGTAGTTGCCACTGAAAGATGCCTCACAAATTTTTTAAGATATATGCTTTTGCTGGGCTCCACTGTATGAAAGTAGTGACTGATATGAGAACAGCTGGCATGTCAGTCAGTGGTGGCTGGATCCTCTGAGAAGGTTAGGGTGCCCAGGTGTGAGTGAAAAACCCTTTGACATTATTGCTCAAATATCATAGCAGTAAGAGGAGACCTTTGCAGTTAGTGCTTGATAGAACTGCATTTTATACTTCAACAATTTAATTCCAATAATTGCAGGACTTGTAAGAATATACACTAAATCATGATTTAACATTTACTGGTACTTTATCTCCATTCAGTGGCAGGTCCTTTCATAGATCTTCAGAAACAGTTACTATTATAGTAGAGGTCATGGATGAGGGTTCAAGCCTCCTTGTGCTGGGCACTATATAAACATTCTAAACATAATAGGCAAGTGTTGAATTCCAGGTTTTATACATTTGAGAGTTGAAAATTGGGGCAGGAAAGAAAGGCAAAAGGAGAGCAAATTTCTTTTCAGATTCGTACATGGAAGGGATGTAAACTCTTTGCATCTCAGAACTAGTAGTTCAAAGGCATCTCTGAAGATCAGCTCTAAATTTTATACGCCATCTTATATTCAGTTTTTTGGCCTATCATTAACCCCAGGATATAACCCAGTAGACTACAGAAGTCTTCTCTAAACGCTTTAGAATAGCTGGAACACTGTTATCATGAACACACTCCAGAACCAAAGCATATAGGAAAAGTAAGGCTTTCGCTATTTTAAAGACTGAATTAAATGACTGATTTAATGTTTCAAATTCCATTGATACAGAAATATGTAGCAGCAGCAGCAGACCTACAAGGCTTACAGTAATAATACTTTTATGCCTTAACCTAAGAAAATGAACTACAGTTGAGTACCTGAATGTAAACGTACTCTTGGTCCTGCACAAACCAAAATCAGAAAATATTGCTTTTCCATTCTACCAATCTATTTGAAATTGAATGCAAATTAAAATCTTTGTTAACATGTAGAGAGTAGGTTTGTCACCTTCTCTCCAGCTGAATTGAGAGAACAGCTAACTTGATCTTGTGCAAACCAGCTAAATCTTGGTAGCATTCATCTGTTGCGAAGAGAATCCAAATAGAAAAGTCAGGGAAAATAATGGGAAAAGGTCCAAATACAAGAAAAATCCAGAGGTGGAAACAGTCTGATAAAGTGCGTATGTCTGTAACACACACAACATAGCTCCTCCTAAAGAAGAAACTCAGCTAGATAAAAAAAAAAAAATATTCCCTAAAGATACCTATCTCTCTCAATTGACACTGAAAGGTACATGGGTAACTGACTCAGGTGCCTGTGCTGCAGATCTTTAAAGTTAAATGAGATCAATCCCTTGAGACGTGGCCTGCCTCAGGTCACTGCAGAGCTCTCTGGTAGGTTTCAGGACAAAGAGAGATCTGTAGTTCAGCTGCTCGCCAGGAACCATGAGACTGTCCATCCTGGCTTTTCGGAACCTAATTTTATGTTTTTTTTCATCACCTTAAGAAAAGGCTGAACTGAGCTCATATTTACTTGTCTTTAAACATAAGGATCCTGACTGTCCCTTTCATGAGAGACAAGTCCGGAATCGTCTCTGACTTCCTCCTTTCCCCTTTCTTGGATGTTGCCTTCAGTGCTAATTTGAAAAGCAGCCATGAAAGGAGAAGATTGACCTGGAGAAAGGTAAATGCTTTGAAAAACGCCTTTGACATCACAATCACGATGGGATTTGCTATATCAAGAGGGTGTGGGGATAGATTCTAAGCAGAGAGGTTTCACGTTCCTTGAGCAAATGACTCAGAGTGAAGCCACCTTATATTAGAAGTGTTTTTGTCACTTTCAGAATGGAATGGTGGGAAACCCCCTGCTCCAGATTTCCTACAGTATTTTTTTCTCGATTCTCAGCATAGGTCATTTCCCCCAAGCACATTTGTTTCACAGAGTCACAGAATGGTTTGGGTTGGGAAGGACCTTTAAAAATCGTCCAGGTTCCAACCATCCAGCTGGAGGCAGGGACGTCTTGCCCTAGGACCACATTGCTTAAAACCCTGTCCAACCTGAATTTGTTCCCTATCTTCCACTGAGAGGCCTTTATAATTTCTGTGGCACAAAATTCTCCCCAAAGCTGGCTAACATGGCAATTGAGGGACTCCAGATAAATGGGAACTGAAAAGTCTTCAGCTGCCTGTGGGACATTATTAGATTAAAGAGGAGTTTGTATGGTATATTTTTTTTGTTTGTTTGTTTTAATGAGCTATGTAGAAACTGCTGTACCCACTTTTTGCTGTATTTCTTCAGTGCAGTGGACATGCATCACAATATTTTTTCCTATTTTTTATCGCAGTCTAAAATGATCTAAAAGAACTGATGAGTAGTCCAGTCTGGAAAGTGACAGAGGGTTTAAGTCCTTCCTATCTTCACTCTGTTTTTATTTTTAAACATGTGATGTGGCCTAGAAACACGCATGTTTCATT
Organism: Oxyruncus cristatus; assembly: GCA_013399855.1. NCBI lineage: Eukaryota > Metazoa > Chordata > Aves > Passeriformes > Cotingidae > Oxyruncus > Oxyruncus cristatus. The sequence goes on along the minus strand of VXAY01004929.1, from coordinate 1,892,385 downwards.
TTACACGTTCAGGCATGTAACAGCTACTCATGTACATGAGATTTGGCATCTCTAAAATCAGATGTCTCTTGTAAAAATCAGGTTCAAGTATTTTATACAAATTCTTATGGAATTCTCTCAGTTTGTCTACTTAAGAACACTTAGCATTGCAAATTTACAGGAGTAAAATTCAGTCTGGCTTCAAACCCTTGCAATATAATTAACTGAGACTTTATAAAAAAATCATAATTTGCAAGCCAGCACACTATTAACATATTAATACTCTGACCCTTTCTGTATGAGGCTGATGAATTCAGTGGTTCTACATCTATAGGATGCTGTGACAGAAGTAGAAAAGTGAGGTAATGTAGCTCAATTACACCAATCAAAAGGTTGCTGTGTTCAAAGACAGGGATTACTGTTAATAATTTTTCTCCAGGGAAGAAAATGCTCGATCCAGGTTCCTTTAGGGCCTGTAGATCCTTGTCAGGATGCAGAAAGGAAGGGACTCGCGTAACTAGGTCATTTCAGATTCTTTTGTTTGGCAAGAATGGCCTATGAGATAAAACATTAGGAAAGGTTTTCCTTCATAATGGTTAGTTTATTATCATTGTCTACATTTACTAGGGTTATATAAAAACTTCTGTAAATAGAAATGTCTTAAAACTTTAAAAATTGTCATAAAAAACACAGACACATTCTTCAGTATTGGTTCAAGACTTTCAAATTACATTTATTGTTATTATACAATGGAATAAAAATTATAGATTGCATAAGATGCGCATGTATTATTGGATTTCTCTTTGTAAATGTAAATACTATTTTTAAATTGTTTTCCCTGTTGCAATAACACAATATAGCTGAAACTAGGACCGTATATCTTAGACACACTATTCACATTTGAAATAAAAAATAAATCTGTCTGCCATCATTTTATAACAGTTTATATCTTCCTTCTTCATCATTATAATAATTTTCTTACAGCAGAGAGAAGTGCAAGCAAAATATGAGATACATGTGCAGAACTTGCAGCTCCAGCAGATCAACAGTGTTTCTGTAAGTTTGATGTCGGTGATAAGTTTTAAGGAAGCTAATAGAAGGCAGAATCAGAGGGGAATGTATCCAAAGCTGATTAAGCTTAATCGGGCTGCTGTCAAAGATAGTAAAGACTTTTGTCAGTGCCCCTCTAGCTCCTGCCACAAGCCCAGAAGAGTGATACCCTGATTTGTGCACCTCCAAATATTTTTTCCCATCTGGTCTCATTAAAAAATTTACTGATACCATTGTGATGGTTTTGCTGTTTTTCACTGGAAGCTCCCTCTTTGCGTAAGGCAAGTATTTGAATTAGGGCAAAATACGGTGGTAGATAATGGAAAACAGGAAGGTGGAGGTACTGTCTGTTTAGCCTATTTATATTCTGATATATTATTAACACTTGTCTTGGATTTCTTTGAAATTTCAGGACTGAAATTCAATCCCTCATAAGTCAATGACAAAACTGTTTCTGTGTCGCTAAGATCTTCCTCTGATAACACCTCACAGAGAGGGGAGTGTGAGGCAGATTCCTGAGCTTTTGTGTTCACTCTGTGTCTGGTAATTCTTCAAATCATTTATATGAGACTGGGTCACATTTAAAGCTTGCCACATGTAAATATTTCCATTCTTAAGTATACTGCTATTTTCAGTTATTTTGGATTCCTCAGGTGAATAAAGATATTTCTATGACTTCGAAAGGTATTGTGAAAATATGTGCTGTACTCTCCCCATTAACAACGTGCAATTATTTGGGAAGAAATTTTTGTGCACAACTGTATGTATAAAGGTAAAATAAATAATTCATACAAAACATACTGTGAGTATTGTGTTTTTCTCCAGTTATTACATGAATATGTTATTAACATGCTTAGGCTTCTGTAGAGGTTTCATTTTTCATGTCTTTTTTGCATGCTTCTCATTTCCCTGTCCTTATGAAGTTTCTAGCGTCTAAATAAATTATGTAACATTGAAATGTTTTGTAGGAGTTACAGCCATAAAAATTAGGTCTTGGGGGGTATGGTTTTAAATGAGTACCCGGTTCTTAGGTGTGTGATTTTTCTCTCATTCAGGTTAGTGTTGCTAACACAGTAGAACGGAAACTGATGCTTTTGTTCAAAGAGCAAAAGTTGTGTTTTTTTCTATTTTACAAAATCAACAAAATCAATATTTTCAAATTTTGTGCAGTACAAAGCTCATAAAATATTCATTTGATTCTTGTGTTTTTATTAAATTGAATTGCTTGTTTACCTATTTTAATTTTTTTTTAATCACAAGGCAATAGTGGTTCTAGATGATAGCTAAATATTCTGTATATCAGAGATCAAAATGGAATTTTCCAAATTTTTTGTAATGTATCATTGCATTTTTTTAGGTGACACTTCCTCACATCAGACATGTTTCCAAGAATTTATCTCCTATGAATTCTCATTTCTTACAAGAAATACGTAACATTAAGTAATTTACAAGAGCTCTAACAATGGTTTATCTTTCCTCAAAGTATTTGTGTCACTATTGATTTGTACCAATGAGTAGGAGAGAAAATTCAAGTAATACTAATTGTTTATGTGAAGCAAAATGTGGAAATATTCTAAAGAAGAGTCTAGCGATCTAAAAATTATCTTTTCAACATTTTTTTCCCTCTCTCTGAGTTTTCAATGGATTTTGTTCCATTTTAGAGTTTTGCAGCTCAGTTTTCAGAAGGGCAGATTTTAGTGATTTGTTAACTGACATAAATGATATGGTTTACATATTTATTAGTATATCAAGTGTCTTAAATCTCTGACTTCATGAATTCCAGTTTCTCAGAATCAGAGGTTTTAAGTAAATAGATTTGCATGGCTAGATTTAAATCTTATTTTAGTCTTGGGTTTTATGCAACTGTAGGCAGGGGATTGGATGTGAATTGCTTCTTAAAAAAAAGATCTCTGTCACTAATTTCTAGTATAAAAAGAAGCCAGAAGGAGACTTGATCAAATGGCAAACCTCTTCTAAAAATTAAAATAAAATAAATAAAATAAAATAAATAAAATCTCTCAGACTTTAGGAGAAAGGGTGATCTCCTTAATGATTATAAATCTCTCAAAAACTTTGGTCAGTTGCAGAGGAGAGCTTTATTTTTCAATCTTTCAAGTGACATTTATCTAACCAAATATGGATGTCTAAAATGTGTTTCTGAGTTAATATAGACTTCCTTTACAGTCAAAAGAACGAAACAAGTGTCTTTCTGAGCAGTGTATCTCATTAAAAAGTAGACATCTGAAATAAGTCTAATGACTCATGCCTTAAAGGTTCTTATAAATCTCTACTGACTGTAAATGGACTCTGGACTGACTAGTTTTGAGATAAATATCTGTTCTGTTCATGCCTGATTTTGGGTGAGATGAATCCTGCACTCTCCGTCCACCCAAAAGAATTACGAACTTTTTGACTCACAAAAATGTGCTGACATATCCTGCTCTATTTTAAGCATATTTAAGAAACTGAGTGGTGTTTCTCTAGGTCTGTCAAAAACTGTTAATAAACATCGGCAGAGAGGGGTGGTTTATGTTTAGTTTCATCAGCACAGATTCATTTTGTGCTTGAAGCAGTTTTGAGCACTTCTGTTCAGGGCTGCACAAAGGGGTCAGGAGAAGGGGATAAAGCAAACCCTGAATCCATTTCCCCTTGTGTATTTTGAATAGGGTGTGAAATTGTGCTAATATATTTCCAATAAAATCAATCATTTTTATTATTCTCAACCTAAGAAACAGTTTTGCCATTTGCCTCCGCGTGCATCTCTCAGCTTATTACCAGCAGTGTAAAAAAGGCACAAATGCAAACTTATCAAAGACTAACCAAGACAGGATATCTCTGATCCCTTGATTCCCTTAGGGAAACTCCTTCCACTTAATGCTGTGCAAGCTAGTTATTTTCTCAAGCTCTCTGGAGGCTTCAGAAATTTATTTCCAAAGGTGTCTATTCATAATGTGTTACTTTTTTTATACTGTTTTGCATTTATTTATAAAGTGGAATTTATGATTTTTTTTTAATCTTGCGTGCATGAGATATTTCTTTCCTCTTAAGTTCCCTCTACTCCAAGACAACCTCTTATGAGGAGTGAAAGATGCACTCATTTTTCAAATTTTCTACTGTTTTTCATAGAGGATAAATGTGTGCTGACTCACTTATTTAGCAGAAAATTCAGTTTAAAATGTTCTGATTTCTGCAGTATATAACCGTACCTCCATCTCAAAGGAAATCTGGTTTCAAGAGAGCCTCTTTCAGGCTTTAGTTTCATAGAAACATGGTTTTCAAGTATGCTAACTCTTATTGATTAAAAAAACTCAGAGCCACACAGTAACACATCAATGGCTAAGCCAATAAAAACAAATAGCATTGTAACTGATCACACACGAAGGCAGATTCTCAATGGGTGTACATCATCTTCGGTTCATTAACCTCAATGAAGCTAAATGGATTTTACATCAGCCCTAGATCTAACTTTAATGGGTGAATCTGCTACAAAAAAGGGAAACATTTATAGAGAGATCAGAATTTGTAACATTTTTAATGCCTGTTTTGCAGAGGCTGAGTACTGCTATATGAAAGAATTCTGTCTTTTCTAAAATATTTCTGACATTTTCTGGTGTCCTAAATTCTTTGTGAGAAAACAAAAAATAGTCTTCACTTTTCTTATCAGACCGCCATGGATCTGTCTTCATTTTGGTTTAAAGTTCTTTTAAGACTTGTGAAAGTTGCTAGGCAAATAGTCCTCAAGACCAAAATGCTGTTTTGATGTATCAGAGAATAGTAACTACCCATGATGTGAGCTTCCTCTTTTAAACTACCATTTCTGAAAACAACAGCCACAAAATAAGGGGTGAACACAGCATAAAATCTGGTCTGTAAATTGTTGTAAAGGAAACAGAGATTGATTCTTCAATTTTTCTGCTAGACACTTCAATGTCTTGCTTCAGCATTGAGCCCTTGTCAAATCTTTGGATTATTGTAGTAGCACAGGCTTTACCACAAATCTTATTGCTACTTCTGATGAAGGAGACGTTATGGACAGTCTAGGTTTTGAGGTGATATAGTTTGGCTCATCTCCACTAAAATCAGACATTCACACTGATCAGCTGATCTTTCTTTCTTTCTCTATAGCGATACACCACAGAGGTAGGCATCCCAATAGATTGCTTCTTCTTACAATGCCTTTTCTCTAGAAACTGTGACTGCTCAAAATTTCTGCCATGGTATTTTGGTGTTGAATGCAAAATAAAAGAATAAATAAATATTCCAACAAAACTAATGAAAACAACATACAGGCTTTGAACTAGAGAAGTAAATCTTGTTACTTAGCTGAAACTTTAACAGCCCTTAAAACCATTCAAAAATAGCATTGTGATGAGTCAGACACAACTCAAAATACATTGAGAAAAGTATTGTGTATTACTTCTTGAAAATATTCCTTCTATTTCCTGTCCTTAGTTAAATTATCAAGGACACAAACAACTGTATAAATTATGGGGAAAATTGTCTCCTTTTGTAGCTAGTGTGCTCAAGAAGAAATAATGTATTTAATCTTTTTCTTCGCAGGTGGCTAATACTAGGAGAATATTTCTGTGATTAAGCTGCCTTTTATAGTGTGTACCCCAGTTTGTATTTTTTACTTGTGATATTATTAGGGTAGTTTTTTGTATCCATGTATTGAATATATCACACTATATGCACAGCAATGTCAATATACATGGTGTTAATAAAGTCAGGCCCAAGGTGCTTACATATGTAATATGCTCACTGGAAAACATTTCAACACTTTTGTTTCATATTTAGCAACCAAGGCAATAAACTTGACACAAATTTTATTTGTTCTTTTTATTTACTCACCCTAATGATTTAAAAATACTGCAGTTAATAATTTTATGCATCTTCTGTTTGTTCTTATTTTTGTGAAGTGAGGTTTAAGAGTTACTTAGCTAATTCTTCAGACAGGAAATACTCTTTTCTGATTCTGAATACATGTAAAGTTGATACAAACTTGGTCAAATCTACAACCTGTCTTGCCATGGTAGTATAGTAAATTAGATGTAAAGCTCAATAATTGGGGGGCACAGAAATAGAGACAGTTTCTGGTAATCACGCTGCCTTGATATCCCTCCTGTGTCCTGTACTAAATAATATCCCCGTGTCTAGACATTTTAGAAATCCTTTTCCAAGGATCATGTTAACAATTACGCAGTTAAGATTAAACGGGGCAATACTCAAATCTGTGTTCTGGCTCTATTTAGTTTGTGTAGAGAGATGCAAGCATTGTAAGCTGGGCCTGATTTCCCTTTAGAGGGAGTGGTAGTTTCAGAAAGACTAGGAAGACTCACTTTCTTATGGGTCCAGGAGGATTAACTAAAGGTGAGAGCTTTAGGATGGAGAAGATAGACTTCAAGAAACACACAACAGAAAGGTTCTATTTAGCCTAGTGAAGAACTTCTACAGGTGACTAAGGACACTTACAGATCTCTTTTCACTTTTGACTCCTTCCTATGCTTGATTTCTTGATGGAATCTCGACTCCTTTGACACCATGCCTGAATTGACTTTCTCTCAAGCTTGCATTAGTGGCCCAAAGGGAAAGGTCTTACATGGAGAAAATGGAAAAACATGCAAGATAACATCAATATCTAGCTCTAATTAAGAGTATTTACAAACTTTCAGAACAAAAACAAAAACACCCACCAAATACAAACAAACAAAGAACAACACAAAAAAAAAACCCTTTCCCACAAACAGAAAAACCTAGCTCAAGCCCCAGACTTTTTCCTTGGAAATAAACAAGAATACAACATGTTGAGAGAAAAAGTAGACAGAGAATACCAGCTAGCTCAGCTATTGCCCTCTACTGCTCTTGCCTGGACACTAACGTGATGGGAACAGCAGCGGACCTCAGTTGCTTCTAGAGATTGATTGCAGTACGGCTGGGAGGTGTTGTGGAGGCTCCCCCCTGGACACACACTGGAGGGCTCCATGGCTCCTTCTGGTCAGCCTAAGCGCTTCCAAGGACTTAGGAACAAGGATAAGCAGTGATGATTGCAGAGTGAGTCTGACATATTTTCAGGTAAAACTACTCAGTCTAAAATAGACTGAGAAAGGTTGGATGGTCCAATGGGAGATCATCAACAGTCCATAGGACACTATTTACGAGTTAAGCAATATGAGCAGGGTTTTTTGCAGTTGGGAAGATTTATCAAGGTCACTGTCTTTCTTGCGTGATGGGCAGTACCAGCTGACTTCCAGGAAAGCACATGAAATCTTGCTGTAGACAATGCTTTGCTGCTTTAATTTTCTGATAATTTATTACTGCATTTTGTTCAGGGGTGGCATTAGCAGATGACTCAGGAGTGTGGTAAAGCCATATGGTCTTGTGTTCGAGGACAGGTACTCAAGGGATCCCATGATCTTCTACTGCTGAGAATGAGGAATGTGCACTGCGAGCACTTAAGTGTCCTGGTCAGCTACATCAGCCCTTGCAGCATCTGTGAAAATCTAGGAAAGTTTCTGTATTTTCTTCACAAAGTTAAGTCATATAGGTTCAAGGCAGAGAGCATAACTGACCCATAGAAAGGACTGAACAGAGACTTTCTCACTTCCTGTGCAATTTTCCTAACACTGAAATTCAAATATTTAGATATACAATAATATTGCTTTATCTGCAGGAAAAAAATGCGCCGTAGATTGGTTGGAGGTGAGAAGCGTGTATAGTTAGGCACTGAGGATAACAGCTGTAATTAAGTTATGACATACAAACAGTCACTCCAGAGAACACAGTAGGATAAATGGCAGAGGATGGCCAAAGACTAATCACATCTTCTTCAAAAGGTGTCACCCCCCACACTAAAGAGTCTTTAACACTATGCTATGCTATTATTAACTCAGGTGAGTGTCAGTGAATAACAGCAGTTTATAGGGCTTCTCTTTGGCTTTCTCTAATACAGCATCTGACCAGACCTATTTGGTTAAAGAACCTGTGACAAGAGATGAGACTCGTTAAGGTGAACACTGGAGAAAAGTGTGTCCCAACAAAGAAATCCTAAGACTCCTCTTGCTGAAAATACCCTGTAGACCATCATCAGGAACTCTCTTCTATTTTTATTTTGCATTCTGTCTCATGTTTATCTACCAACATGCTGGCCTGTCCAATACAAAAGGATAATTTCACATTGTCTTTTTCCTTTTAACATCAAAATCATGGAAAAGAAACAAACAACAACAAAACAAAACAAAACAAAAAAAAACCAAACAAAAAACCAAAAACCAAACAAACAAAAAGCCCACCACAAAACATAACAACCCTCCCCCCAAACAAAACAGGAAAAAAACAAACAACCCCCCCCAAACAAAACCCCAAAAAACCTAAAAATCACAACCCCCCCCCAAACAACCAAACCCTGAAAAATGTTTTCTTGAGTCTCTAGTTTACCTCAGTTGCAGAAATGAAGGTGTTAGACCCATGGCAAAAATCCTCCTCCCACTGCAGACTCAGATTTGAACCAGTATGATGATGAGTCTTTCTTCCCTGTTTGTGAGTCATTGTCAAATAGTCTCTCCACCTACAGAATGAAGTACAAGAATGAAGTGTATGAGTGAGGTTTAGGCTGCTATCAATATGTATGGATTTTTCAAGTCCACAGCTTTCAGTTCTCTTTTGTATCTGCAACCCACCTCAAGTTTCAACACCCTCCCTGGAGGAGGCAGAAGAAATAAAAAGAGGGAGGCAGTTTTCTGTATCAGTGCTTTCTGTTAGCACCATTTGCATTGCTATTCACTTGTAATGGTGGAATGCAAATGTTCTTTGGAGCCTTATCTGGATTTCTCCAGATAAACTGGAGGAACAGACTTTGAAGAAGTTGCGGTAGTTGCAATGTCTGAAATGCAGAACACCAGAAAAGAAATTGAAAAAAGTTTGCTCTGTATTATGAAATACAGCTGTACTCTGCCTAGTGTGTGCTACAGTGCATAATACAGGCATGCCAATCTTGTCAGAAACAAACGAAGTCTAAAATATATATCTGTCTGAAGAAGTTTGGACATTCAGGGGAGTAAACAGTGCTCTAGTTATTGATTTAAGTTGTATTCAGATCTGTCTGCCTCTTATGTGCAGAATTTTCCTTTTTTTTTTTTTTTTTAATATTCTCCTGGGGTTTTTTGAAGCATAACTTGTATGGACATTTCATTCTCTTTCCTTCTTACTTACAGAATGTAGGAACTGCCCCAGCAAAAATATTTTGTCTTTCATACCCCTAAATTACTCCATCTTTCAATTTCAAGATATCTGGAAATCCTGTCCTGCTGCCAAGGAATGGCAGGCATAGATCACATAAAAATTTCCAGTAGGAATTTTTACTAAAATCATCTTTAACTCATTGCCTCATGTCTGACACCAATCTCAGATTCTTGAAAGGGTACTCAGCAAGGCACAAAATACCACAGTCTATTTGAATCAATTATAGGTGCCAAAGCTTTTCCTCCCATCCCAAGATCCTGATCAGTCCAAGTACTTGTCTATGTTGAAAGTACACAAGTGCATTCACACACTTACACATATCAAATGTGTTATTGGATAAAATAACCAACCAACAGAGACCAGAGCTATAAAGAAGATCTGGGCTGAGAAGCAACCTGGGAATTCATGGTCCTCCCCTCTAGAGATCAAGCCCTGAGACCAGATGTTTCCAGCCTCTGATGTGAGCCAGGGGAAGCTCAGTGGCCCACCCCTTTCAGCAAGGGTGAGGTCTCTGCAACAGGACAGTGAGAGTGAAAAGTAAGAAAATGGAATAATTGGCTATGTGGAAATGGGTGGGAGAAGCTGCTTGTTGCAGGGACAAGCAGTCCAGTGATTTTGGAATTCTTTCAGTGTGAGCTACTTCTCTGTGCCTGTCAATGAATAAATAAACTGCAACTTTTTAAAGGATGACTAACCAAAACTGAGTATCTAAAAACTACTTAAAATTTTAACTTTAATGAGCAATTTAAAAATGTATCTTTATGATACTAAAACTAATATACATGTTTTTAAAGGGAAAAATTATAAGATGATGTTCTTTATATTTATGCTGTCACTCATGCTTTGACTCTGATCACTTATCTGGATAATTAAGCAGTATCACTGAGGAACCAGATACCAGAAATCTGATATTAATCCATCCCTCTTAATAGTAACGCAAAGCCACTGGGGTGGAAAGCAGCCTAGTCTTCTTAATCCCCTTTTACCAACATTTTGGCATCAGCATATCTCATTTATTTTCAAAAGTGGTTCAAGACACACTATCACTGGCTTAAGTCTAATTTAGTCTTTAAATCAAAATATATTTGGAAATTCAAAAATAGTCAAGATTACCAAGATTTCTTGAGGGAGTGATTCACAACCAGCTCATGTCCCTCTGACAGGAACTAGGGACAGCTAAATGATTGTTGCATATCTGCATCGCTTTAAGGTACAACACTTTCCTTTGAATTAAAAGGAGAAGGCAGGATTACAGTGGAGACCTTGAGATCCCACTGCCATACTTATCAGGTATATGTTAATGATAGTCTGAGCAGCTTCTACAGACATTAATTCACCTGCCAGTACTGAAGAGTCCAAGGCTATTCAGTTCTCTCCCTGGTGTGCATGTGTCAGTGTTTATGTGAGCCTTGTTGTCCCCTTCAGTGCTTGTCAGAGTATTTTTGGTTTTAGTTTCCAGACTGTCCTATAGCCCTCATTAGTCACTGATGCTCCCATTATCCCCTTGTGCATTTTCAGGTGGCTGGACTTGGACCCAACATGAATATGAATGTACCACACCAGTAATAGTGGTGGATAATTGTTGAAATGGAAAAGCAGCGTGCCTCTCCCTTCCCTGCCTCCTCAACACAAACCAACCTGAATCAGACAAATGGTACAACCCCAGTCTGAGCATCAGTTTCAGATTGTGCTCATGGTGCAAAAGCACTCACACAACCCCAACCTAATGGAATGAGTTTGGACTCTGCTTTTGGCTTGTGGTGTGAGATGGGTCTAGCTGTCACACTTTTTATGGCAACCTTGTTCAGTCAGCTTTAATCTCAAGTGGCAGGTGTTGATGCTGAACTCATTGCTTCTAAAGGTCCACCAGCTACAGATACTGGCATGTTTGAATCATGAATGGTAACTTTGATTTTGATAATTATTTCAGTGCAGGTTGTGTGCTGTTTACTGTCATAACATTGCATTAGTTACTGCTGACATTCTTCAATGAATATTGAAGCTGCAATGCTTTGTACTCGTAGCTGAAAAACTAAATGTATTAGGACAAAAACAATAGAAAACAAGCTTAGCCATTGACTTGAGCCCCAAGGTGATGCCTTCTAGTTGCTAAGAGTCTTAAGAAGGACCTGAGAAGACATATGAGTACATAAACCTTACCTAGTACTTACAAAGTTTTCAAAGACTGTGTAATGAGGCAGAGTCCATGTGTAGTCACAGTAAAAGTGTGAGGCACTTCACCTTGTTTTTGTGGCTCTGCCATCAGAGGCAAAGACACTTCAGCCCAGGAACCTTCAGGAGACTGCTGTTTTCCCATGTATATTTTATTAAGTGTTAGTGCCACTGAACACTATACAGATGGGGGAATCTATCACTTTATAAAATAATTAGTCTGCTATTTCCACGACAAGAAACGGCAATGTGTAGGAAGCAAACTGAGGTGCTGCTTTTACCTTCCCCTTCATTTTTGTGTTTGTACCAAAACAGGAAAATGTTTTTACAAGATAGGCCAATAGTGCCACAGGAATTGAATTAGAGCATCCTTAATTAATATGTCAGAATATGAGAAATGATGAAAATATGTATAATTAAATTCTTGCACTAAAAACAGGATTATAAAATGTGACTAAAATAGATCAGGGATTTTTTTTTTTGTTGCTGTTCCTTTTATTTTTTTTCCCTATATTTTTATTTTAATTAAAAAAATATGAGTTCTGGTATCTTTGCACTGTATCTTGATTAGCTAAGAGAGGGTGACCCCAAAAATTACACACTATTTGTGAAAATGAAAAGAATTTTCCCAGTTCTATGAGTACAATGTTATTTTCAGGCTAATATACAGTAGTAATAGCTTGGCACTGTGGCAACCTGCATTGTCGATAATAAGAAACTGCTTGAGACAGGTGCTTGAAAGAGCAAACTTCTTACATAAATTAAGTACTTATTTTCAACTACATGGCTTCAATTTTCAAAAGCAGTGAGTGATTCTGAGTATTACAGTTTTCCAGGACTCAAAATCAGACATGTGCAGAGGGTCTGATTTTCTAATTTTCAGTGTTTATGGAAGATCCAACTTCATTAAAATGTCTGAGTGCCTCTTTTCTTCCCCTGCCACTCAGGAGTTCAATCAAACAGGTCAGTTTGGATGTTAGGTCACACCTATGCAGTAAGTAGTCTCACAGACTATCTTACATTAGACATTTTTTACTCTGTTAATCTACTCTTCTTGTGTAGGTACTTTCTTTAGCTTAAGGGAAATATTTTACACTGAAAATTTCTTTTTTGCCCCTTCTTTATGGAAGATTTCCAAACTGTTTTGTAGAATTGAATTATAGACCAAAACTGATGTAAAAACACACGAACCATGCAATTGGTCTGTATGAAACAAATAAAATATCTTATGAAACCCCATCTTGAGTCAAATAAAATGTTATTTATTCAATTATTTGATATGTTGATCATATAAAGTTGTCACTCCACATCCCACCCCTACTGCTCAGATCCTCAAATGATTTCAAGATCCCAAACCCAGCCTGGATACCAGCATTTATAAGGGGAAAGATTCCAGTGCTTCCAGTGGCAAAAGAAAATCCATAAGCTGCATATAATGAAGAAGTGATTGTAGGAAATGGAGTTTTCTGTTCTTGTGCTTTCCTAACATTCAGCTCTTCAAAGTGGTAGCAGGTATTCTATTGGTTAACATTTAACCCAAACTAATAGGTCCAATCTCACATACTCAAATAAATCATAATGTCTTTTCAATTAGTTTGCACTTTTGCTCACTGCTGTCCTGAATAATTAGGAAAACAATTCACATTTCGCTAGGAGATGATATGAAGTGTTATTCCTGTGATAATTACCAAGCTGCAGTTCAGTTTCCCTGGCTCCCACCAGGTCACCAGGGCACAAAAGAGGACACCATGAGAGCATTAATGAGCTCTCATTGAAGATGTTAAAAAGCTTGTATTGATCTGTTTGTCCAAGAAGGAGATATTTAAGCCTTTCTGCTGAGGGCAGGAGAGACAGAGATTCATATCACAAAGCCTTTTATCCAACCCCTTCTGTTTCTGTCTCCAATATTGCCCAGTCTCAGCATGTCTGGTTCTGGAGGTCATACTTTTAAACTTTCACAACATTTTTTTTTCTTTTTAGCTTTCTTCTTTTTGTTAAAAAAAA
>VXAY01004929.1:1774515-1878916 GCA_013399855.1 Oxyruncus cristatus | reverse complement strand
AAAAAAAAAAAAAAAAAGGAAAGAGATAATATACAGTGTACACTTAACCTTTACTACAGGGATCCCTTTACACAGCTAGCTATTTCTGAGAACAGGCAACAGTGCAGTAAGATCTCCCTTCTCACTCTATACTACTCACACACATCTCTGTTAAATTAAGAACAGTCCGGACAATGCAAAGTCTGACTCAGTGCAAAATTTTGTTCATATTTTGAAAGTAGATCAAATCAAATCACTTTTTGGGTGAGCTCAATCAGGCTTTTCTCTCTAACATCCTTGCCTTCTTGTGTACTTCTGTACTTGCTGTTTCTGGCTGTAAGCGGAAGTGGAGGAACTGTAAGGCTGGAAAATCACTGGTTCTTGTGGTACATTTCTGCAGGCAGGGAAGGCAAATCCCGTCCTGCTTTCAACCCTCTGTATTATTATGATATATTGCAGCAGTAAACTAGTTCTGGGTACACTTTACTATTCATCAGTTTTGTCTGTTCTCTTTTAAATGACACAATGAACCATCAGTGAGCATTTGCAGCCTGTCTGGGATAGAGTAGGGGATAAAAATTCATGTAACTGTTAAAGATGTATTTTCTTTTTTTCATATTTGTCAATTGAGCCAGCTGTTGTCTGGTTCAGCGAGGTTATGTCTCTCTTTTCACTACATCTTATTCACATTCATCTTGGTATGAGCAATTCAGCAAGGCCACTTGTGTGAGTCTGTTGTAAATGGTTACTGAAGAGACACATTGGGATCCTTCACGGATATTGTCAAGGAGGTGTTTAAGATATGCTGCTTTCTTAACATACAACAAAGGCCATTATGGCTGAAAATATCTCAGTTTTAGTTTTAAGCATCTAGATCAATGCAATGATAGGAGCCTCATATGGATCTTTATTTTTATCATGGTCTGTCTCATCTGCCCAAGTGGGCCACTGCATGTGGCTCGTGATCAAGACCAGGAGTCTTGCAGTTTTCTTCTCTTTGTGTTGGATCAACACAGTTTCCCCACTGAAAATAATCTGAATGACTGCAATTTCATCAACTTCATTAATCAGCAATGTAGTACTCAGTAAACAAAATATGTTTAATGCTAACAGACAGAAAAGCTGGTAAGGAAAAACTTTCCAGGTTATCACACAAGGTCACTCCATCTTAAGGTCACTCCATATTAAGGTTGTAGTCAGGGTGTAAGATCGCAGTTCCATCCTTCCTGACTTGCTCTTGCTCTTCAGTCTCGAGTAACTTGAATATCAACTCCTTTGTCTTTCTCTGCATAAGAATGTAGCTTAGATTTGAAATATTTTACAAATAAAACAAATAATCAGAAAAAAAAAAAAATGAGAAAGTAAAAAAAATGCACAGTAAACATCAATGTCAACATCAGTGTCAACATCATGATGTGGAATGGATAGGGAGGAAGAAGAGAGAAACTTTTAGACCAAATCATGCCTATGATATGGTCTGACAATGGTTTTACTGGCAGCCTTGTACTCATAATCACATACTATTGATGTGGGAATTTTTATATTAACAAGTGTGCCATGGAAACATTCAGTGACATTTCCTGCTTGGAAAAAAAAAAAATTAGAGAAGGAAACTGAAGAGACTGCACCCATAGCACAGATAGTACCATGCTCATCAACCATTTGCAGAACAGGGCCCTGCCTGTGCCCTGGTTTCACGTGGTGTGCTTCACACATGAAACAAATGGCTGTTCAAAGCAGTGTTAATGGCTTCTGCAACCATGGGGTTGAAGTGACTTAACAGCTTGTCTATTTTGAAGGAAACTCTGATGGGGACATGTATGTGGGGTTCTAGGCAAATTTATGGTCTGAAAAGGTCAATGTGTGAGGTAAGCTATTAACAAGGTGATAGTACCTCACTACTTAGCCTTATTAAGGCTGCATCATGAGTACTGTGTCCAGTTCTGGGCTTCTCATTACAAGAGGTACATGGAACTCCTCAGGCACTTCCAGCAGAGGGCTACAAAGATGATTACAGGACCAGAGCATCTCTCTTATGGGGAAAGGCTGAGGGAGCTGGGCCTCTTCAGCCTCAAGAAGAGACAACTAGGAGGGGACTCATCAATGCCTCCAAGTATCTGAAGGTAGGTTGTCAAGAGGCTGGAGCCAGGCTATTTTTAGTGGTGCCAAGCGCTAGGACAAGAGACAATGGGCAGAAACTGATGCACAGGAAGTTCCACCCGAACAAGAGGAAGAACTTTACTGTACGAGTGATTGTGCACTGTGACAGACTACCCAGAGAGGTTGTGGAGTCTTCCTCATTGTAGATATCCAAGAACTGTCTGGATGCAATCCTGTGAAATGTGCTCTTGGATGACCTTGCCTGAGCAGGGAAGTTGGACAAGATGACTCGCTGTGGTCCCTTCCAACTTTGCCCATACTGTAATGTTGTGATCTAGCTGTGTTCTTTGGCAACACAAAGACTGTTAATAGTCATTATTGCCACATCACTTCCACACAAGTGTAAGTATTTGACTTGAAAGTGATTATTAAAGGAGCTAACAATATTGAAGGGTATAACCTCTGAGGGTATTTGGCAAATGCCTGGTTAAAAGTCTGGGCATGTAAACATTCATGGCCAGTTTGAAGATGTATTTTTTCTGAGAATAGATTTCAGAGCCTATCATTGCAGAATGAATTCACACTCAAATGACAATCCTAGTGGCCCGACAGTAATCTCTAGACTGGGGATGGAGATGGAAAAAGTGACCATGTGCACCTCTACCACACGTGATGGCAACTTAATAAAGATACGAGGTAAAGATTCAGGAACAAATAAAGTTGGACATGAATGTGAAGTAATGACCCTTGTTGAGTGACAACTGAGGTTATGTGGATAAATATTAAATGTGAAGGGACTGAATTATTCATGGAAGGTTCAAGGTAAAAGGGTTAACTTGATAACATCCTCTTACTGACACCTTGCTCATGGAAGAAATCCCAGCTCTGTGATGCTTCTCAAACTTGGAATCCTTCTGTGCAAAAGGAGAGATACTGTGGTTCTTCTCCTTCCCACTCTGGGTAATTCTTAGTGGACAAAAGTCACTTTATGAGTGCTGGTAACTTTGCCACAATCTGTGCAGCTGCAGTAATATGTAACCTTTGAGCTGTCATGGAGATAGGTTGGAGGCAGGTTGAAAAATACAGGAGTAGTGTGGCCAGCAGAATTAGAGAAATGTTGATCCCTTTGCACTCAGCATTGGTGAGGACACACCTCAAGTACTGTAACGGTTTCTGGGCCCCTCACTTCAAAAAAGGCATTGAGGTACAGCAGTGTGCCCAGAGAAGGCAACAAAGCTTGTGAAGGGTGCAGAGAACAAGTCCTATGAGGAGTGGCTGAGGCAACTAGGGTTATTTATCCTGAAGAAAAGGAAGGTGAGGAGTGACCAGGTCACCCTCTACAATCTGAAAGGAGGTTGTAGCCAGGTGGGGGTTGGTCTTTTCTCCAGGCAACTAGCAACAGGAAGAGAACACATAGCCTCAAGCTGCCCCGGGCAAGGTTCAGGTTAGACATCGGGAGTAATTTCTTCATAGAAAGGGTTGTTAAATATTGGAATGGACTACCCAGGAAGGTGGTGGAATCACCGTCGCTGCAGTAGGTCAAATGACACGTAGATTTGGGACTTATTGCCATGGTCTAGTTGACAAGTTAGTAATTAGGTAAAGGTTGGACTCAATGATCTCAGAGGTCTTTTCCAACCTAAATGAGTCTGTGATTCCATGAAACTAATAGACTCTCTGGTTCTCCAGGTGTTATGACACATGTCCACATGTCTGGCACTACGCATGTCCTCTGCTTACCTGTCTGACACGAAGAAGTTCACTCATTGTTCATCCTACTCCATTTACAGTGACATGACATCAGGGGGAGATACAATCATTTCCAGCTGTTTCTGCCTTCTCTGTGCTGCCTCTGGGAGGACAGTGTGCACAGTAGGATAAATACCACACTGTCCTGTGTGCCCAGCCAACCTGATGGCCCCTGAAAACAAGCCAGGTAGGGATAAGGGTGTGGGAGAATTCAGGAAGAGATTTGTTCTGATGAAAACAGAAATGTCAAGACCGGAACATTATGAAAAACAGGGGGGCTCTGCAATGGTTTCAAGGACAGCGCCTTACCCCACAAACCAGAGATCACAAGGGACAGAGATGGCATATGAGACCAGAGTTTGAGAGGTGACTAGGAAGTTCCTGCTCACCTTTCAACTCCTTGTGTTTGATAGGATTTCTTCCTGGGAAGTCTGAGCAAATGACCTTAAGAATGGTTTGGAAGATAAGTTTCTGGCCATTTGACCAGATATCCAACAAAGACTCTACTTAGAGACACTTCACAGCTAAGTGAAAAATAGGAGTGGCGATCTCAATGGAGGTTCCTTAGGCATGGGATTCCTAAAATCACACCTCTCTTTTCTGCCTCCTATTTGTTCTGGTTTCATCACAAACAAAACTTGTGTCTGCATTCAGAGTGTGGTTCCTGAACTGCTTTGGTCCCATTGTCTATGAGTTGGAATGAGTAAACATTGCTCCCATTGAAAATTTGCTAATACATTCTGGAAATATTAAAAAATTCAGACTAAAGCAGGAGTCCACTTCTTATCACTGTGTTATGGTGTTAAGGTAAATACACCTTGATCAGGAAATTTAGGCAGGAGAGAAAGAAATGATAGAGAAGAAAAGTAGAGGATAATTGGAAAGAGTAGGAGGCAGAACAGGGGAGTAACCAGAAGAAAAGTTTTGGTAGTGCATATCTCCTTCATAGAAAAGAAAGTCTGAGCAACTAAAAAGGCTGTTCCTGTAGAAGATTTTCTTCAATCCAAAAAAATAAACATCAACGTAGAAAAATGTGTTTGTTTTTTTTCTTATAATCTACACCACCATCAGCACAAGCGAGAGATGTGTTTCAGCATGAGCAAAATCACTCTGGGAAGATGGACAACTCCACAGAGGTCTAGATCTCCAGATTTTACACTATCAAATTATTATAATATGATTTAATCAAGACCTGTACAGAACTTTGAAATTCTTCTAGTTAGCCTCTTTTCATTTTTTTGTTTCTTCGAGAATATCTAGATAGCTGTTTCCCTGACACAAGGGCCTTTGGGTAAGGTAGCATGGCTTCAGGATGAAGTTAAGGTAAACACAGACTGCTTCTGAATAAAAACATCCACACAAGAGTCTAACACATTGCACTAATGTGTTTTTATTTAAACTTCTTAGTGATTTACTCTAACTTTCTTAGCAAGCGCTTAACAAGAAGTGAGTGAGATCTACACCAGCATGGAGAGGAACTGAAATGTATTTCTCCAGTTCTAGCTACTACAAACATTAAATTTAATCAGCTGATTGTTAAATATAAATCTTTTCCTTTCCCTGGTAGGTACAGTTTCAATAACTCCTTTGCTGCTCTTCCTCAAAAAGATACTCACTTTCATCACCATAGTTTTAAATTTCTGACTGAAACAAGGAGAACTGATCAAAAGTACATTCCTGTTAAGTGGGGAAGGTCAGACCTCTCTGATGGTTCC
This sequence comes from Oxyruncus cristatus, assembly GCA_013399855.1. Classification (NCBI taxonomy): domain Eukaryota; kingdom Metazoa; phylum Chordata; class Aves; order Passeriformes; family Cotingidae; genus Oxyruncus; species Oxyruncus cristatus. The sequence goes on along the minus strand of VXAY01004929.1, from coordinate 1,873,373 downwards.
ACGGATGTATTGAGTGACTTACTAAGTTACTGCACTGATATATTAACCAACAGCCTCCTACGGGTCTTAGACAGTAGAGATCTCACAGCTATTAAGAACTGGGAGGAAAAAAATTATGGAGATAGAGAGAGAAATGAAAAAAAAAAAAGAAGTCTGAGCCATGCTGGAAGATAGTGAAAACATGCTTAGGTTCTATATAATGAGAGTGCTATGCAATGGTAGATGAACAGAAAAGAGAGACACACTGAACTCAGAGATCTGTACAGATAAACATGTACTGTGGAAAAGTTAGTCAGACTAAATGATCTTTCAGCCAGCAAAGTCAAAGTTTTTTTCTGACTTTATTGGGATTTAAATTTGTCCTGAAACACCACAGAAAGAACTTGTGCAGAATCAGGCCCACACAGTTTTCAGCGTCCTATTAACAGTTATTTATAAAAAAATGAAAGGGTAAAATCAACTGCAGAAAGAATTGCAGCAGTGCCAGAAAACCCTTAGTCCCCTCAGTTTTAATGTCTGTCTACCAGACTGGTTTTCACAAGACACCTCTCTATAAATGAATCCTTCTGCACACTTAGAGCATCAAACAGACCAAGAAGACTGCAAGGTGCCTGACATGCTTTTCTCAGGATTCAAATTAAAACACTGACTTGAGATTTTATTTTAAATAGTGCCCTACTTGCTTATTTTGCTGAAATCAGATGGTTGGGAACTTGCAAGCTATACACACTCTTCCTTAATGCAAATTGAACATTTTTATCATAAAGGTTAACAGAGAGGCAGGCATTTCTGATTCTAAGTTTTCATTTAAGTTTGAAATTAAAAGGGTTCTCATTTTCCTCCACTTTGCAGGAACTACACACAGCACCACCTCTACTCCTCAAGCTGCAAAATTAGTACTTTGGGGAATTGGGCTCTCTGCCTGACATTAATCAGTGAGTGTTTGGGTTTAACCATCGTTTCAAAGGACGATTCTTGCAATTTTAGCAGCCTAGGTTGTACTTGACAGCTCTCCTTCTGCAAAACAGCAGCAGACAAATCCACCAGGCCAAGCACTTTTCAGTACCCCTGATTAGTTGAATAAGATCAATTTTCTGTTTTGGCACAAGGAGCAAAAATATTTCCTTTAAACCTGATTACTGTTTGATTAGAGAAAGACTGTTTGGGGCACTTTAAATAAGGCCTGTCCCATCACATGCTGCCTGCCAAAACTGTAATTAGCCACTGTACAGGGGAAAAAAGGGAAAAAAATCACCTTTTTTTTTAAACTTTCTTCCTGGTGTAAAACAGGTGCCATCCTTCCTACTCACCAACTACAGAACACTTATTGCAGTGGTGAAAAGGTTGAGACGGTACGACTCAGAGGAACTGGGCAGATAAAAAGAAAACTACAGTGAATTTCCATCCAAATAGCTATTATCACTTGCTATTATCAGTTATTAAAATCATGGTATGCAACATTTAACTTTATCCTAAAATTTGGAAACATGAGAAAACTAGAAGGGAAAGAAACATAAGAGCTCTTCTGGGTATTCTCTTAGTCTAAAGCTACCGTGATGCAGTTCATGCGCCTCGACTGAAGCCACCTCCTGCTAATCTCCCATTCACTGTGATATGGAATAAAAAGGCCATAAAGGACAGGCTGAAAAGCATTAGGCCATGTCTTGATTGCACTGCAAATAAAAAAACATTTAAATACAAGCAGAAATTAACTAATTCAGTCAAAATACAGTAAAAGTCATATAGTTAAACTGCTCATGTGTTATATTTTAAGTTTTCTCTTTTTCCTGTTCAGTGACTTTTAACAAAACATAAAGTGAAGTGTTTTAAAACATGCATATCTGGGCTTTAGAACTAGGTCTAAGAGTTAAGCCACTGAGCTTTTTTTTTTTTTTTCTGTGATTTTCTGTGATTTGCAGTGATTATTCTTTGATTATTAGATGTGAATGTGTATATGTGGTGTATATGTTTGGAGGAATGTTTTTATCTTCTCAGACTTTGAAAGTGGAGCTGGTTAGGATACCTTCAATATTCTCCCCTCTTCTACCTGCCAAAGTGCTGATTGGCCAAGGAAGTTTCTCTCCTCTGGGATGGAATTAGTGCAAGGAAGATTTCGGAGATTTTCCCTACAATAATCTGTAACTCAGTGATTATTCACCAAAGTGGAAGAGATTTACATTAAAATCAGTGTACCATATCAGGCACTAAGGAGATCTGAATGTGAATCTAGAGTATCCCAAGTGAGTTCTGTAATGCAAGAATATACTCGACTGAAGCAAGCATGTAAAGGAGTGTGGCAGTCATAGTGTACTCCTAGTCTTCCTTTCTTTGGATGAACATTATCTAGAAATTTTGGGTAATTCTGATGCAGATGTTTTTCACACTTATTTTTTCTTAATTAAACTTTTTTCTACCATTACCCACCTTCTCTTGGCAGTTTGGGATCTTGTCTTCTAAGACTATTTATATTTGGGACACAGACACGGTATTCCATTTTAACTGGAAAAGTGTAAGAGGAAAAATATTTTTCCCTTTGTCTCATCAGAGTCCAAGAATCTCAAGGGCTAACAGGTCCACTAAAACAATAAACACTCGACTAAAATAATTAAAGCACTTTGGCATAAGGGAGGTCAGAAGTCCAGTCCCCTATATGCAAAAAAAAGAATAACTGTGACTATTCCAGGGTGTGTGGGGAATGCAATTTCATTTGCAATTGCAAGGTTATCAGGAGATCCTCAATCAAAATATACTGTAAAGTATAAGTGGAAAATGCACGAAGTCTTTAAATGGAACTGAACAGACCATGTTCAGATACCTGATGGCATGTTTACAGTACAAAGAACCTAGAGTGTGTATATGTTACTTTAGGACAATGTTTCCTCTCTTATTAGGACTGGTGATCTCCGGAATACCATTTCCTCTGTGCCACATGGTGCACAGATATTGCGGTTTCTAGTATTTGTTGTAATCTGGGTGTCTGATTCAATTGCTTGGCTATCTTTGGAGGGTGAATGTGATAAACAGTAGGACCATAACCCAATCTTAAAAGCAATGGGAAATAAAGAACAGGCCCCCTTATAATACATTTTTGGACAGCTTTACATGACTATTTCATAGAAAACTATCCTCCTAACCTCCACTGCTACTCTGTGAACTTGTGTGTGCTATAGATGACACTAAGAGGTGTTTGTTTCTGGATCTACTGAGGTGTAAAAGAGCACAAGAGCAAGTGTAGGAACTCTAATTCATCTCTTCCTCTTCCCATGGCTGTCTGCAGTCCAGCTCTACCTCTGGCTCCAAGCATCTCACCTCTACTCACCAGAAATTCAGGTCTGGTCAGGTCTCCTGGACCACATGGTTGAAATATTACTGCCACCTGGATGCTGAATGTTTCCCTTCTGTATCAGTATGTGATATGTCTTGTGGATATCTCTGGTCTTGAGCACAGATTTTACTCAAAACTCATCAAACAGTGGCTGAGTCCAAGATATGAAGCAAGGAGACCTTCTCTGCCATCCCCACTTTCACTCACTGGTGCTCCCCCTGTGCACCTGAGCTGCTCTTGGCTGGAGGGCAGGGAACTCCGTGGAGGAAAACCTGGGTGTATTCTGTACTGCAAGTTCCTCAACTTCTTTCTTGGAAATTTATGCACAATGATCCTGATATACACTCGAGACCAACTGTTACAAATGCTGCAGAGAGGGTTTACACTCACTCAATATGTTTAATGGGTCAAGGACATGATGCACTGAACACAGGCCATCTGCAGTCTTCACATGCTCAGCTAGCCACCGGCAGGGAGTTTCCAAGGAGGAAAAAGACAGATACCTAGCAAAAAAAAGGACATTCAGTAGCCTAATGATGAACACTGACTTGATTAAAAACATGGCAGCATCAAATTCCTTCTCACAGGCTTTCTCCAGCATGGCTTGAGCAACCACTGAGAATATATACTACCAGTTTTCCTCTTTTTAAAGAAGAAAAAATCACCAGGTAAGATATGGGAGATAGCAAAAGACAATCCTCTGACACTATCCCCTTAAAAGAGAAAAAAAAAAGTGCAAAAAATCCCCAAAAACAAAAACTTTTTTTGCTGCCCTCAGTTAAAAACAGAGAGGTGACAGGCATGTTCCTGAAGAGGCATAAAAGGAGGGTTTCAGGCCAGTCAGAGGCTGGGTTCACACAATACTGTCAAGGTCCCAGATTTATTCTTGACAGCATTAGTCCCAAGACCACTATTTATGTTGCTTTAATCAGTCACACTTTTAAAATCACCTATACTCAGCATTTATATCAATGAGGTGCTAATATTGCTGTCAGGCACCAATATCGATAGTTGTGTCATAATCTAAACTCTTTTAATCTTCTCCTATGCTTGCATTAATGAAACTGCAAGACAACGACTACTACTACAACAACAAAAAAATAAGGATGGTTCTGATTATAACAAGTGGCCATGAAGGAGAAGAAAAAAAAGCCCTTTTTTGCTCCTTGCAAACCATTTTATTTTGCCTTTAGCCTTCTCTTTTTCTCTCTGACTTTGAAGGCATTGTCAGCACATCCTACTGATTTTCTCACAGGCTACTTACATCTCTGAAAATATTTTTAGGGTCTATGAAAGTGTAAGGCAGGTAACCTCTTCCCTAAGTGGTTGGGGAGAGGGAGAAAGGGAGGAAGAGGCAGAGAAAAAAGAAACCTCAGTCTAATTCTGGTATGGGGAGGCATCATTGTGCTTTTCCTTTGTCCTTGTTTCTTTTTTTTCTTTTTTTTTTTCCTGAGCCCACCCTTACAGCTGTCAGCCTCAGTTCTTTTTCTATTGTAAATAAAGTCTTTCTTGGGTTATAGCTTTAAGCAATTTTTTTAATTAAAATTCAATTTAAATATGAAAGTCAAAGAAACTTTCAAAGCAAAATCTACAAACTGATTCACTCAAAGGGTCTGTTTTCATTGCCATAGTTACAGATTGCTATAAAGAAACTTGAACCAGACCTTTGACACCCAGGAAGGTCAAAAGTCCTTTCTGCCTATGCTAGGACCCTTTTGACAACTTCCCGTATAATTTGACTGTTATTTGCATGTCTGGTCACTGTCTGACCCTGAAGTCTGGAAAAAATTGAGAGGCAGCATATATCTCTCTTTCATATGGACCTCAAGAAGGGCACTTTTAATTGCATTTTGGTGAGAAACCTATGTGTACAGGCTGGCGTAGGCAGCAGCTGGGAAGAAGAACCTAGACTCATAGGTTAAAGGATCAGCTTGCCACACGCTACCGTAGTTTGGTGCATATGAGCTGTCCCGTGCTGTTTTCTCCACAACAAAAATGGATGCGATTCACAGGTTACACAGACTTCAAAATTTACAGCACTTGCCCCAGTGCTACAAGCTAAAATTGGAAATACACTGCGCTGCCTTGAAATCTGTGCATTTCATATGCTTCCAATTTAAAGCTGATTGTGCTTATGGGGCCTTAGTGTGTCCAAGATATTTTAAAGTTGCAACCTTAGCTCTTCATTATATCTATCCATGACCTCCACAGGAAGAAAACCTAAATCAATAGACCAAAGGGATCCATGGCAATCTTGCTAGGTTTCCACACTGGATATTTGGGGTTTGGGACAACTTGTAAATGTGCTACACAGATTAGAAGCAGTTTAATGCAGCAAGATCAGGTACTGTCAGGTTGTTCCTCCTTCCTCTTCTGCCCATCACTGGGCACATCGATTTCACCTTAGCACATCTGGTGAAAACACTGGAAGTGTCTCACACCCCAATCACAGTGTGCTGAAGCAACTCCCTCCCCAACAGGGTAGTATTGGTTCTACACTCTGCATCCTGAGATGGGACTTGTCACAAGGAATCAGACGCTGGTCTGCCATGCTTGGCACAGTGTTTACAAGGGGTGCTTGATGCTTGGAAGTTACAGATACTTGAGCAGTGGCACTGCATGGGCCACCACTTCCCATGTGCAGGCAGTGCTGTGTGAGCATTACTCATGAATATGGTGAGTGCTGTACAGGTAACCATCCAAACAGCACAGACAACATGGGATGATTCTTGCAGAGATGTGAAAAGTTCTGCAAAAATAACAGCAGGTAAGTAATCAAAATAGCTTTAAGTTTGGGAATGTGTTCTGCTTTGAGAAAAAGTGGTTTATTCTCTCATCCTAATGAAAAGACAGTGCTGACCCTCATCTTTTTACCTCAAGGGTTGTTTATCACTACATTTAAAGTTTTGGATCCTGAAGCTGTGAAAGACATGACATAACAGACAAACAGGTTTTCATGAATAATAGCCTTTCCCATGCAATCCTCTGACCCCTTCACTTTCCATAGGGAAACCTACTCTTTGTGTCAGAAAGCTATGCAAATTGGATACTGACATATGCCATGTCAAGCCCCTAATGTGGCTCCTTATGGACGATATAAGTAACCATAGAGGAGAGGGGCGTTTAAACATGCAGTTACTGGACAAAAGGAACAGACTCATCTTCCGTTGCGGACAGTGACATGTCAAGCACCCCTGAAAACACTGTAAGGGGCATGATAGATCAATGGTTTGATTTCTTGTGTCAAATCCCATCTCAGGATGCAGAGTGAAGAAAGGCAACATAGCCAGCCTTCTGCTCAAAAGATCACTAAGGAAGATCACTAAGGACAGAAAAATATGTGTGCATGCATTAAAGAGGAAGGGAGGTGGAGAAAAATCCCAAAATAGTGCTTCTGTTCACTGGTATTAGCTACATACCATTGTGTTTGAAACTGGTAAGATTACAAAGGAAAGAAAAAAAAAAGCTGTACTTTTGTGTGTTATTTTTTCATTCAGTTAATGATGCACTTCAGTTCACTCAGAAATAGATATTCTTGAATCAATAACAAGGACTAACTGAACACAGTCTATCCAAAAGCAAGGCACTGTCTGTGCATCAATCCTAAGCATGAAGGCATAGAGAGCTCTGCTTCTGAGTGTTGGGCTGAGGAGTCCAGGACATTGCCATTATTTATTGATACCTGACCTCCTCGGATCAATGGGGCTGCAGGTTGCTTTGCAAGGCAAGCAGGAAAGACCTGTCTGGGGGAGCCAAGACTTCAGTTCCCCACAGCAGGGGTATGGTAGGACAAAACAGTGCCAGGGTGGGCTTCAGGCCCTCGGTTTGTGGGAAACATCATGGCATAGTATGGGGCTGAGATGTTAGAGGAGTCCAACAATCTGGCTGTGCTGTGAAGGATGAGATAATGACAGGACAAAGAGGGAGGACTTGACCAGCGTTGAGATACTTATCTCCTCTTCCAGGTGGGCTGAGATCATGGGTGTGTGCTTGCATTGGTAAAAGGTAGTGACATTTCTTTTATGAAAGGTGAAAAGTTTTGGGGTTTGCTTCTTTCCTTTTTTTTTTTTTTTTCCCCTTTTCTTTTAAACCTTGAATGTAATAAAACTATCAGGGCAACTTTTGAATGCAGCCCACTGGGAGTGCCCCTCTATCCAGACTGTGTATTAGTGGGGACATGAAGGTGTTTGTAGCTCTAATTCCCTTCCTGACCATTCCTATGGGTACAACTGGCCTCGAGCAAGAAGAAAAAGGAGAAAAATTAGAGAAATGTAAATAAGGAAGGTAACTTGCCATTTGTCACTTGAAAGTCCTTATTTCATGGCCTGTTCCCTGTTCTCCTGGAATTTTGTGTCATTATCTCCTGTTAAAAGGATTCAAATGACATTATTTGCATGGAAACTTGCATACAAATGATGTCGTCTGTGCCACAAAGTTGCATTACAATGAAGGGAATGATGACTGTGTCACATGTACGTGACATTCTTTGTGTCATTAAATTTAAAGTCAATGCTGGCAGTTATAAACCACTCACGTCTCAAGCAAATACATCACTTCTGATCTGAAATGAATATTTTAAAACGCCAACTCCAACTGCATCAAACAGCAATAACCTGCAATGTCATCTTAAAAAAAAAAAGGAGGCAAAGACTCTAAACAAAGGTGGACTTACTGGATGGTACAATACACTGCAAAGGAAAATATTTTAATAAGCTGTAATAATTTCCAGACAAACAGAATTCATTGCTAGATGATTAGGTCCTAGAGATATTTTTAAAGTCCATTCATGTGTGTTTTCAGAAATGTTTACGCTCCTAGAAAGCTTCAGGATTGTTAATTTTCAGTCAGAGTAGATGAATTAATTGTAAAGCAGGTTCCACAGCACAGACCTCTCTATGTGTTGTTACCATCCATTTCCTTGCCACAGTCTGATGCTGACAACAGGCCAAGCCTTTGAAAGATCTCCAAGCTCTTCCAAAGAGTCAAGGGCAAATGATGACAGGAAAGGCTCAAGCAGTTATCACTGTCAAAATGAATGAGAAAAGAGGAGGGACAGTAGGTGGATTAGGAAAGGTTTCATACTACTGCGATGATCAGAGCCGTGCAGCAATGAGAGCCAGACAAGTAAGTACATAGTCGGATCTGCTCTCTGATTGATGCATTGTTTGTGCAGGTCAGTGGAAGGTAAGGGATGGTCACTGTGTTTTTGCAGGAGCAGTGGTAATTGTGCCCGCAGTCGCCTGCACCGACCCTGCTGGTTTGAAGCCAACTACTAACATTTTTTCACTGATACAAAGAAGAGCTGTGTAACACTTCCTTTAGAAAGTTATTGTTTTAACAATAAAACGTGCTGTGTAATGCCCAAAGGGTTTAAAAAACTCGGTTGATCGGCCATCTAAATACCTCAAAGGAGCTCAGTGTCTGCCTAAGCTGCTGTGCAGTTTAACCTCTCCCTCCTCACCCACAGCCCTATGCACACTCACACACACAGATTCCTCTGAGAGGAGCAAGTTTCTCTGGAGAGGATGTCTGCATAGGCTCAGCAAGGGATCAGGCAGAGAGGAAAATCTCTGTGCATGGGTCATTTCTTTTCTCTTACTGATAGTATTTCAAATCTAATTGAAACATTATTTGGAGAAAGATGTGTTACCCACCCCTTCAGCTTTGATATGGCTTTTTAATCAGAGGACATTGTTATTTCTTAATGAACATGGAAAGCATTTAAAACATTTTCTAAATGGAGTGCATTACTTCTGACCGCAGTCAAAAAACCACATTAAAAGGAGTTTAGTGGAATTCACTCTTTACAGTCTTCTGGGTTTGAAACATTGGTGCACATATGGAATATGCTAAGACAGGGGCCTACTGGTTGCAAAGGTTTAAGCAATAAGCTGACTTAAAAACTGAGTAAGGTCAGCAGCATTCACTGATAAATCCCTGCCATGCTCCGGGGAGGTTTGATGCCAGTGTTATTCCTGTTCCCAGGTGTCAGAGTGGGTGCTGCCTTTCCATGAGGTTGCGACTGGGCAGAAGTTGCACAGCTCTCATGGAAGCCAGATTGGATTGAACACAGCAGTCTGATCACAGCAGGGAGGTAAAGTGTGGCAACCAGATTAATGCTCCTTTGCCTTTCTCTTGGTTTAGGACCAGAACAGTGGTTGGGGAGGGGGGGTGGACCCAGAGCTCTTCCACTGCCTGCCCTTTCCCCATCCCTCCAAGGCAGTGACTGATCTCACTCCCCACTGCCATCCTGCAAGCTGTCACAGTGCAAGTAAACCACACATGGGAAGAAGGGCAAGTTTGTTTTTTTGTTGGTTGCGCACTGGGGATTGTAAATGAGCCCTTAATGTCTACCTCATTTTATATTTTAGGATATATCTCCTTTCTTGTAAGAGCACAGAGGAAAAGATTAAAAGCGGGATATGACTGAAATGATGCATTGGGTCAAAGTCCTTTCATCCTTTTGCCCCAGTCTGTCTAATATTTTCTTAAATCCCATTCTATCCAGGTACATTCAATTACAAAAGTGACCAGAAATAAATCAAACTTAATTACTTTAATATATAAAAATCTATCCATCTGTCTATCTAATATATATACACATATCTGTATAAAGATACCTATATGTATATATATATATATATACACACATATATATAAAGCAAAACACAAACAGAAACCACAGAATTCATTAGATTAAGATGACTTGGATCTAAGACAGGCTGAAGCCCAAAGTAGGTATATCAGTATTTTAGAGGAGTTCAATGCAATCTTAATTGCTTACTTTATACAAGCAGACATTGGTGAGATACAGTGCCTGTGAAGTGACAGAAGAAATGTTTTGGCTGCTCTTTGATGTAGAGTTCAGCTGTTCTGGTTTGTAAATACAACAGAACGAAAGGATATTGTACTCAACCCACTTCAATCAAGCAAGACACTGTGGCGTCTAAACTGCTGTTCTTCCATTGCTGAAGCTGCTGCTCAGAACAAAGACATAAAGAAAGTGAGAGAGACAGAGGGAGCGATAGGGGGGAGAGAGAAAGAGGCTTCTACATCTTTAATAATTAGCAAAGAGCTGCAGTGTTTAGCCTGGAAATTATGGTACATATGCTGTCCACTTGTTCAGGACCCCTGTATCGTGAGAACAAGCAAACATTCATCACCCACAGATGTCCTCCAGGCCCAGGTGACTGCAAATTCAATGCACAGGCTTCTCACAATGGGTCGAATGCTAATTGGGTGGCTTGGGGAGATTAGAGTAGCCCTGGAGCTATTCTCTATCTGCAAAAGTCTCACAGACAATAGGGAAGTCAACAGTGTTTTTCTAAAACTCTGCTTAACTGATGCTTATCAGAAAAATTAGGACAAGTAAATAAATAAAAAAATACTGCCAGTTCCTCCTTTTGTTTTCCTTTCCCAGTTGTGAGATAGCTGGTTAATGCCTTTCCCTTTCCCTTCCTGCATGACTTCCTATAAATAGGAAATAGGAGAAGGGAGGGGAGATTGAGAGCAGGTGGGAGAAGAGAAATTGTGTATAAACTATATCAGGAAATGAGAATGGGTGCTGAGAAGCATATTTAGCCTACTGAATACTTCAGAAATGGAAGTAGGTTTTCTCAGTGCGCTGTCTAAAAAAAAAAAAAAAAAACAACCAACAAAAAGAAGGAAAAATGTGTTTGTTTAAAGTTAAATGAGAATCACGGCAGTTTCAGAGATGGGCTTGAAAACGATGAGAGTGGATTTTGCTCCCATGTTTGCTTTCGTCTTGTGGGTCCTTACAAAGTCTTTGTTTCTGCAAGTGTGAAACAGGTCAGTTTTTCCTGATCCAAGACTTGGATTATTTCAGAAGATTTGTCAATTCTGACAGATCTCAAGTTTATCCCCTAATGCTAAGTGCTGGATCTATTAAATTGCACTTGTCGGGGTTGTGCAGACACGGGTAGCATGTGGGACATAATATACATCTCTTCTGATTGATATTCCTTTGGAATTTCAGTCTCAAAGTAAAACTCAGCTCAGTCTTCTGTCTTTGACAGGAATTTGATAGGGACAGTTGACATTTCCATAAGTGGACTACCATGGTGGGGAATCAGGCTTGAGGAATTTTACTATTGATGTCAGTGGGAGGGTACTGGTGTGTAATTATGAGATGGACAAGGGTTTGCTAACTTCAGCCTTTTTTCATTCATCTTCAGAATTTGTTTAGGGAGAAGTCTGTGTGTGCTGAGGCTGTGAGTTGCTACCTGGTTATCATGGGGTTCCTGAGGAAACTTTCAGCACAGATTGAATGTGAGATAGCTTGTTCTACATTCAAAGAGAAGCATAAAGCACCTTCTCGTTCAAGTGCCCTTGTCTATCTTTCAATATAGTGCATACTAAAGACAGAAATATATAGTGTAAGTATCTACTCAGTCATGTAGGTTTTTTCTTTAGGAAGGCAAACGCTAGGCTTGTATGGGTTTCACCCAAGTATCACCCAGATTGAAACTTTGAATCTTAACAAAGATGTCTTGAAACTCTGATGAGGTTAGCTGAAAAGTCTGCCAGCATCAGCTAATCTTTTGTGGAATCTGGACCAGTTTCCAACAAGAAAAAAAAATCCAAATGGGGTGAATTCCCCTTGCCTTCAGGCTTCATTAAGAAAGTTTTGCAGAGCTTGAGGAACTATGTATTTTATTATTCTTTCAAATCTGCCCTTTCTAAATCACCTTACTCTGATTTAACTGCAAAAGGCATTACTATTTTGGGTTCTTCCTATGTTAAAACTGAAGCAGTAAGCTAGGGACTTTCATAAGAGACTGTACTGAAATGTCAACAGATGGCTTGCTAATCATGTTAAAAAAATACTCATTCCTTTTCTAAAATGGCATTTTTTTTCAGTAAGTAAATCAGAAAGGAATGTTTATGATATAAAACATATTACTCACAACGTCTTTTAATTATCATACTTAATCATCAAGGTCAGGATGATAATTGTTTCTAAAAATTAACACCTCATTTTTCTGAGATGCTTACCAAAATATACGGTCAGAAATATGAATTACTAGTCTGGAACCCAGTTAGGAAAATGCATCTTCTGTTCACTAAACTAAATGTATACTTAAATACCATGAAGCCCTTTAAAACTAAATACCTATTTAAGGCACAGTCTAATTAGTCCACTCGCTGCCTAGTAAAAGCATACAGTACCATATGCCCTAGAATAGGGTGCCATGTGGGTGTTCAGGAATGACACATATTTGCAAGTACTTTATTATGAGATAACGCAGTGCCATTAATATATCTTAAACATGAATGTTTTTTTGTAACCTATTGGAGACAACTATGGTTGGCAGTTAACACAAACTACCATGATATCTTGGCAGCAACTGCACTTCATCTGTAGAGGGATGAGCAATTCATACAGACCACCACCTTATATCATTCATGCTACTACACAGCAGCATTTTAAACATGTTCAGACTGTTCAAGCCTTATTTTTGCCTAGAGACATGTTTCCTCTTTCTTTCTTTCTTTCTTTTTTTTTTCTTGGTCCCAGACCAGTCCTGTTATGAAGGTTTCTTTGCAGTGATGATAGCCTATATTATAAATAGCAGGGTTCAATTAAATTGTTTCTTTTCCTTAATGAAATCCTTTATTAGTATTTCCAAACAGCAAATAACAGATAGACTAGGGCTCTGAGATCCATTGCTTTTAAATCCATGAGGAAAATTATGACAATCTGTAGTCATCCAAATGTGGTTCTCCAGTCATCTTAGTTATATGGGTTAGTCAGGCAGTCCTGCAAGGACTTGAACTCCATTGGTCACTTCCAAATTGAGATATTGTATGATTCTTGGTTTTATGTGAGAGTTGGCATAATAAAAAAATATTTTCACTGGTTTGTGAATTATTATTAATTTGTCTATTTTTTTTTTTCAGTCTTACAGCCTTCTCATATGTTCTGATTTAGTTTTGAAAGCTCTGCTCCCACCTCTTCTCTAAACAGCCTGCAACCCTACTGCAGATTCATTTGTGCACTGAGACCCACATTGAAAACCAGTGTTTTATAATTTTTCCCAGCATTTAACATACCTTCCATCAGATTCTGTTCAATTAAGAAGATACAGGACTACAAATAAAACTAAACCAGCATACACATTTTTAGATATAATCACACAGAACAACACAAAATGAAACAATATATAAAAAAAACCTTTACATGAAGCAGCTGCTTACAGGAAACACTATGCATAATCTTTGGTCATATCAGAGTTTCAACTCAAGTTAGATTCACCCAAGGAGTAAGTGTGTGGGAAAGAGAGATGACAGAGAAACACCCTACACTTCCAGTGCTCATTTACCACAGAAATAAATGTAATGTAAGACATTGTACAGTTACAGAAAACATTAATGAAAAAGTATAGATAACAATAGGGTCTTAAGGCCTGGCACACATATTGTTTTCAACAGAAGAAGAGTTATATTCTTGAAACAACACTAGAACTCACCGATGTACCGAAATAATATGTTTTTCTGATGAATAAGTAATCTTGTATTGGTGAAAAGTGCTACACAGACAGTGGAGTATGAACTGCTCTGGATAATACTGATGTCAGTGGAAGTATTTGCATGTATTCCCAGGGGTTTGTGATTCAGGTAAAATCATACAGAAGTCGCAGATTAAATCTTAATTCAGATTTCACGTTTTCTAACTCTTGACTGTGAACTTCAGTGGAGTGAATATTATTTTATATATTATATGTGTGGGAACAACTGCTGATCTAAGATGGAACAATCACTTAGGGAAAAAGCTTCCACCTGAGGAAGACGGATGTCTCCAGGACCTGGAAGGGCCGGCAGTAACTGGTCAGTTGGTTGTGTTACCACAAATAACAATGCAGACCGTGCAGATCAGCCTCTGACCGTGACATTTGCTTCCAGATTCTTCTGCAGTTCTTGGAAAGATGTCACTGAAGATGAAAACGTGTGGGGCTTCTTTCTAAAATGCAAACAGCAAAACTGGGTGATGGAAATTCTTTAGTCCTTTCAATCATGCCAACTTTTATCCTGGTGGATACTGTACAAGCCCCAGTTTTTGGAATATACAAAAACTAAACAAAATAAGCGGTGACAGCTATTGAGTGCAGTTTGGTTGATAAAGAAGCTAGAACACTGGGTTTTATTCCAAACTCTTTTGTCAATACAATTGAGTGGACTAAAACACTTGGTTTTCTTTGATCCCATAACAGTCTATAAGATAAAATCTCCTCTAACAAATGATGGTCTTTTGCAAAATATGTGGATAACACCTCTTGAACCAGAGTTGTGATTTCAATCAGGGTCTCTGTGTGCTCTGCTGACTGAAAACTTATTAATAGTATTGAGCTTGACGTTTTCCCCTAGTTTAAAGGTTAGAAATTTTTACATTAAATATAGAGTTGAGCATTTTGGTGTTATTTTTTTTTAATGGAAGTTCAGCAGTGATTCTCAAGCTTTTCACTTCCTATTTCTTAAAAAAAAATATTTAAAAATTGATGTAGAAAATTATAACTCGATCTTAAATATATTCCATTGTGACAGGAGGACAGATATCAGTGTCTTTTTGTTATGTGAGTTATTGAAGTTTGACATCCTTTGAGGAATATTTTTCATAACCCACTGTTTGCTACCCTGTCTATCCAATTATTTAGAACAAGCAATCTGTCATTTTATTGTTTCCTTCCAATTATATAACTTTGGTGACAGTCATGGCAGAATATCCTCTGGAAGTAAAATCAAATCTCACTGTGGATTCCAAGGGCTGCAGAGTGTGTGTACGTGTGTACATGTGCATGCATTGTGTGGAAATGGAGTGGAGGTGGAAATATTAAGACAACAGTTGGTGAGTGTCATTTAAAAAATAACTGCTTGTACACACTGCAGAAGGTCCAAAAAGGAAATAAAATGTGTTTTTCTGATTCTCAGTTTTCAGAAGCAGAATAGGTATAACCTGAACAGGTAGTGGATGCTCTACTGCAAATATTGAAGCAATGATCGCACTCTCTCTCACACAGAATTATAGAGCAGTTTCATATATTTAGCTAAAGAATGCCCATAGTGCTGTGAAAAGAAACTATTCAGTTTTCAGAGTAGTCATTCTGTCTGTCTGTCCATTTGGGATATTAGTCTATCAATAAAGCCATAA
This sequence comes from Oxyruncus cristatus, assembly GCA_013399855.1. NCBI lineage: Eukaryota > Metazoa > Chordata > Aves > Passeriformes > Cotingidae > Oxyruncus > Oxyruncus cristatus. Next base: position 1,857,882 of record VXAY01004929.1, on the reverse strand, counting down.
GGAGAGCCAGTCCCTTGGAGCTTGTATCAGAGCAGACACATTTATTAAAGTGAGGGACAAACAGTGCTCTCAGTTACAGCATGATGCTCCCCTCAGAAGCAGTTGCACCAGGTGCCAGGGATGAAGCTCACTTCATCTTTTTCATTTAGTGACTAATAGAATCAGGCTGGGATTTTTCAGGTTTGTGTACTAAGTCTGAGACTGGGAGCAAGTTGCTGGGTTTTGCTGTCTTTGTTGCAGGCAGAGGGAAGAGAAAAGCATTCAAGTGGCAGTTGGGTCCAACACCAGTTTGCTAGTCAGAAAGTAGAGAACAGCAGTGAAGCTGAGAAGAAACAGCATGCAAACAGCTGCAGTGTGAGATAGAATAAGCGAGTGTCAGTGGTGTTAGATGGTAGAGCTGTATGAACACTTTCACACTCAAAGCAAAATTGTCAAGTTATCGTGTCCAATTGGGCATGGATTTCTTATTATATCACTGCAGTACCACAAGCTGTACTGGTTGCAGAGTCACAGAACCCTTAATTAAAGAAGCAAGGGAGAAAAAAAAAGGAAATTAATAAAATTGTTGTTCTTATTTGAGATGTTTGAAGAAGAATATTACACTCTACTGTAAACCTATGTTGAACAAAATTATGTAAGCATATGTTTATGCCATAGTGAAGTCATGCTTAAGCGCTTTGTTGAATTTGGGCTTGAGAGCTTCAACCCTTTAAGCTAAAGTTTCTTTCATATAATATCTTTATTTTTTTCTTTTTTCTTTTCTTTTGTCTGAACACTCAGTGTGTTTCAGAGTCATTTCCGGCCAACCCAGTTTTTCTGTGTATCTTACACTTATAATTTGTGAAGATTTTAAGGCTTTTGTGGACACTACAGCAAGAGCTGACATCATGATCAGAGAAAGTTCTAATGATTACAGGCACTATGAGGGAGTCAACCTTTATCAATTTCACAGGGATTTTTTAGACCATTATCCAAACTTTATTATAAATCAAAACCTATTTTGGATTTGATTTCCCTAACTTAACAGTGTACTGTACCCCAGCCCACCAGTATTTCTGATAGAAGTTGCTTTTGCTTGACCTGTGTACATCATTTTCCAACAGAGTGAGAAAACTTACTTATAAACTGTTTACAATTTTTTTCACACCAATTTTCAAGAAGATTTCGAGGTAGCTTTAAAAGTGGTTCAGTCCTTCAGCATGAGTATTTCAGCACATTCATTGCCCCTCAATTTTTTCTTACAGCTATTTGAGGAGGCCAACTGGGGTCTCAATACTAGAATTTTGCTGTCCCGATTTGCAGATGAGAGGTATTTATGTAGGAAAAAAGGTAGTGGCTCACTATCATGGACCACTAGGTCAACATGCCCACAACTTGTTGTGTATATTTATGTCATTCTACAAAATAACTAAAGCCAGCAAATAGATCATAGCTGTCAAAGCAAATAGAATTCAGGAAACTCCAGTGCCATGATGGTGCCCAGACCACTAAACATTACCCTGAATGAGATCTGAGGAATAAAAATGCAAGAAAAATTTGGGAACATAAGTCATGCTGGCAAAAGACACCAAGGAGTGATTGTTGGTTGCAGTAACCTGTAAGAGGTACCAGCAGGAAAGGCACTGTGGGTATAACTATGCAAATGAGAACATTGGGAAGTCCAGTGGTTTCACAAATTGCTCCTGGTTCTGGTATCACTCCTCCAGATTCTTATGCTGAAATAGAGTCCTGCATCACTAATACTAAATAACAAAATGAACTAGGACAATTTCTGAACCCGGTCTAAGTGCTTTGAAGCCATGGTGGTTCTGACAAGTACAATTTTTGCTGGTTATTTCATTACTATTTTTTTTTTTCTGTAACTGTTACTTCTGCTTTTGAATGGGGTAGTAAGTATGGAAAAAAAATCATCACCATGTTAAGAATGGGACTAATTTCTATTTAAGCCAACATACAAATTTATTACAGAAAAACTTGACACTGGGCTATGGTGAATTTGAACCATGGATAACTAGAGAAGAGGACACTTCTCAGGTCTCATACATACTCAAAACAAAATGCAAGCCTCACTCTCTTAAAAAATCTCTGACTGGAAATTCTCCATACAGCATGGATTTGCATGCTGCATGTAAGTTTTCTAGGATGCCTTTCCAGAAATCTGCATTTAGATAGAAGCATTTCACAAAGTATAAACCCTAAGATTTTATATGTATTTTGATCTTTATTTTCCATTTTCATTTGTCTGTGTGTGTTTCAGATGGGTAAAAAGAAGAAAGGTGGGTTTTATTTGTTAGTTTTGGATACAGACAATCCAGAAAAAAATTGCAATGTATTAGAAAGACTGCAAAAAAACCCCCAAACCTTCTTCAAACCCTGAGCCCAAATGAGCTAAACATTTGTGATCCTTCAGCCAAGTAGTTGACAAGATTTCTTGAGGACCTCATTCACTGATCCTTAAGCAATCTGAACTCGTCTTTTTCTTTCATCCATAAAAACAACAACAACAAAAACCCCACAAAACACAACAGTTTGGGAGATGCTTAGTTAATGCACTCATCTTTTATATTCAAACTCCTCCTATTTGTTGCTTACACTTTTACACACATTTGGAAAGCTACCTACCCCTCTGTAGCAACACATTTTTTAATGCAGCAACACATTTTTTAATTTAGGAAAAAAAAAAATTAACCTTGGCAGATTTGTTAAGGTACTAACTCAATTCCCTTAAAATTAGGTTTTCCATGATATTATAAATATTTATCTTGCATCTTTATTCCAGGCCATTCTCTTCCTCCAGACACTGTATGTCTCTTTAGCCTGTTTCACTCAAGTTTCCTGTTGCCAGAGAAGCCTCAGGATTTATTTTTAATTCTGGAACTCTTTCTGTCCTCTTCCATCTTTAGCTATCAATCTTTTTAGGTGCTGTGTAGCTTATGACACTACAATGATTTTAAACCCAGTTAGTGGCACAACTGAATCACATCACAGCTTTTATCTACACACAGTGCAATCAATAGCAGTGCATCAAGTATGGGGGCAGATACATGCCTCCTGTGTTGTGCCATGAACAACGAACAAAATTTAGCATGCCTTCTTCAGAGAGAAAAGCCATGAGTTGTCAATAAACCTGTGGGATAGGTCTAGACCAGCAGCCATGTTCCCTGACCTCTACATAAAGAGAACATTCCTGGAAGCAAAAGATAACTTTTTCTTAAAGGAAATGTGTGTACTGTAGCTTCCCTCAGGGAAAATAATCAAACCAAATGTCTGAGTGGTTTTCTACAGAGAAAAATAAGGACCTTTTCTCTCTAAATTATTTTCATATTTCTTCTTGGAAATTAATATTTCCTTCTTGTCTTCTGATATTCATGTCTTCATAAAATAATCCATTTTAAATCTCTGAGGCTATCAGAACTATCTGACAACTCAAACAACACTGTTAAAGGTGAGGGCTCTGAATGGGAAGCTGTGTTTAGAGATCTGTCTTTACCATAATCTCCATCTCCAACCTCACTCACTGACAGCAGTTTTGCAATGCAAGCTAAACAGGGTAATTTATTCATTATAAATCACTGTAAATCTGTACTGAATATTTTCCTGGAAAGTCTAAGACTGGTTAAAGCACACATATTCCTGAATGTGTGGCAAGTGAAAACATTTTTAATAGCATTAAGGGCTCTAACCTGGAAGGTGCTAAGTATTTTCAACAATGTGTTTTAAGTCCTACGTTCAGAGTATGATGGATGTCTTTTAGGATCAGGCCCTCGTTTTTCACCTAAAAAATGAAATAACATGACACTTTAATTTGAAGTGACTTTGCCATAAACTTATTTCACTTTCAGAATGGGTTGGATATCAGTAGGATTAAATGTTCTGATTATAGAAAGAAATTCCCCCAAATGTAAGCTTTTAAATGGCCCTTCAAACAATGATCAGATGTGGAAAGTTGAGATCTGTTTTCTGTGTGTGGCAGACTGGCAGCAACTGGACCTGGGCTTAGAGTTTCTGCCTTCACTAACAGAATTTTGTTAGTAAGTCTGCCAAACCCAGGAAATTGCTGGCAGCTTTGGTGGAAAGTGGAGAATTCAGTGGGTTTTTTTGTCATCCCAAAAGGTTTGTGCTTATGAAGCGGTCTCTTATATAATAAAGTCCATTTGTCTGATGTAAGAGATTTGAACAACTTGTCAATGTTCCACAAGAAGCAAGAAGAAATTGTGCAGTTGGGGCTGTATGTAGAGGTGACAAAGGTGCCGAAAAGCCATGCTCTGTGTTCTCATGCTCGTTTGGTGTATCAGGGAAATGTAAGCAGAGTGAGAATGTAATTTAATTCAAGGTCAGCCACAGATGTTACATGAGGCCTCATAGAAAGAACAAATGAATAGTAAACAAAATTAAAAGCATCTATGTCTATCTTAGTGGGCTGTCTGTTTGTTTGGCACAGCGTCTTGTGAAAAGTGCTATAAATTACTGTTTGGACACTTCAGGATCTTTGTATATTTTTTTGTTTATTGGTGCTACTCAGAAGCAAGGAGAGAAGAGATGAACCTAAGGATAAGAAGGTTTAACATTACTATCAGAAAGCTTTTTCTGGTAGAAAGGTCTTTTCCACTCCCAAACGAGGTGAGACAGAAGCCTAGTCGCTTGCTTCGAGTTAAACTTGAAGTGGACAAAGCACTCCAATGTATAGATAGAACTGGGACATTCTGTGTTGTTGAATCTTTTCCAGTTCTACTTGCCAGAGAATATCACCTATGAGTCCTTGTCATTCATGTATTTAGGAGCTTAGAATTTAACCTCGCAGTTGTATGCAAACATTTAAAGAAAAAAAAAAAGCCTTTTTTTGCAAAGAGTGATAGTGGTGTGTATTAGAAAATGAGAAACTTATAAAAAGAGTCCAGGTTACAGGGCATTATTTATTTTTCATTTGGAAGTAGTGCCAAATGTCTCACTAAAGTTTCTGAAGAGTTCTGTGGACTGCTGTGCCTCCTGTACATAGATATTATCAGACAAAGCTCATGTGTATAAACATTCCCAGACTTGGACTCATTGCCAATTCAAATCCTTTTATATTGCTCTTTTCCTTATGTAGATCCAATATTCCCACTGCACTCCAGCAAAACAGTAATTTCTATTTATAGTTTCTCTAGTCTATATTTGCTATAATGAATATGGATAATATATGCTCACAGAAGTTATTAATACTATTGCTATTAAGTGCATAGCAATTGCATGGTCTTGCTCTCCAAGGCATTCAGATGGAAAGAACAGGAGGAAAGTGTTTATGTTTCTCTACTTCATGAAAATATACCAGCAGCAGGGCACCCAAAGTGATGATGCTTAGATTGCTCTGAATTGTATGTGAAAAATCTCTCCTTTTCTCCATTGGTACACAGTGTGTATCACTAGTCTTCCTGTTATATATCAGGGGCTTCTTGAACATTTCATGTTATACCTATGAATATTGACTAACAGCACTATATCAACATTGTCAAAATCCAATCCTAATATTTGACAACATCAAAGGGAGATAGGATGCGTTTGTTCTGACGGAGCTTGGACATGGGGGATGATGTGTACAGAGAAAGACTGGAAAAAAATAAGCCCTTGATATCAAAAGACTAGTATTTAGTGTTCTTAAAATATCTAACATTAACTATTAGTGAAGTTGATTTAAGTAAAGCTGAAATGTTCAACATAGCACATTCCTAATGTGTCTGTTTAACAGAACGAGTTTGTGATATCGTTGAGCTATTATATGCAAGGAACAAATGAGGGTGGTTTGCTTTGGATTTTTTTTCTTCTTTTTTTTTTTTTTTATTCCCCTGAAAGAGTTGCAGAAAGCTGGGATGGATGGTCTTTCTTAATGTAAGTCACTGATTAATAAAATGTGTTATAATAGGTGTGACATGCACTTTAAGACTTTCAAAGCTATGTAGTCTCCCATTAATTCAAGTGCAAATTGGAATATGGTTACATTCTGTTGAAATAAAGTGACTGAGACTTCAAGAGTCCCATTTCACTTACATTTATGAAGTTTGTGATAATTCACCACAGCAGCAAAAACTGGCAAGAACAGAGAGATTCAATTTGTTCTCTCTCTCTCCCCTCTTTCCTAATGCTTAATAAATTTTCCAGAAGAGAGATACACATACTATCTTCTCAGGATTGTTAGTTTAAGAAATGTACTGTTTGCTTTTTCCTTTTATAAATTAATTACAGTTGAACCTTCTCCTAAATCCAGAGAAAATATTTCTGTTTGAAAAAAGGTTTTTCATACATTATGGCCTAATCCTGTATGATTTAACTGTGGTCATGATCTTTTTCTCACACTGTGGAAAACATGATTTCACTACAAAAACTTTTTTTTTTTTTTTCCCTGATATACTGTGTCTTTCTGGCATTATACAAGTCATTGAAGTTGTTTACTTTTTGCCTTGTTTTTCTTGGAAAGATAATACCTGTGGGGGGCGAGTCATGAGGAAGGGCTCAACTAAGTCCTATTGAGGCTAAGAGACTTTAATCCACCCATTCTAGGTAATGAGTTTGTACCACTTGTGTTTTGTTTGTCTCTAGTTGTATGTTTTCCTCATACTTTTCTGGGTGCAATCCAATTCATGTCTAATTTCCAAAACTGACCCACTGAGAAAATTTAATTCATTGTGTTTGTCCTGCAAACAATATTCATTCAGAAATTTCAGGAAAGGTTATTGACATACTGCAGAAAAAGAAAATGAGCAAGAGAAGGGGAAGACGTTTGCTTGAGCATTCATTTGAATATGTATGTTAAGAACATCTTGAGATCCTGGGAAAGGCTGAGATTTCAAAGTGCAGAAGAGTATTCACTGAGCCAGTGCATTGGCTGCACAAGTTAGCTGTTTAGGTGGTGGTCTCACAAACAAGAAAGAAAAATATTTAGGAGGAGAAATGTGCACAAATCAGTGACCAGCTGTGGCTGTCATATAATTCCTTGAAATCAGAAAGCAAGGTAAATCCACCCCTACTCTAGAGTCATCATTGGATAGTGCCTAAAATAAGTGAAGGCTTTAAAAATTGTACGGGAGACTGACCTTCCTTAATCTTCAACATTTAATCTAATGTGTTGATCTCGTTACACTGCACCTGTCATACCTGGTATCTGTAGATCAGAAAAATAAAAAATGGTCAAGGTATCTAATAAAAAACAACCTCAAAGTCTTATTTAGCTTTTTTATTTGTGTCCTTGCTAAAAGTACATTGCACTTACATAACACTTTCCACAGGAGAATCTCTGACACTGCACAACCTTCCAGAGTGCTGGTGAAATAACAGGCAATACTCTGCCCATTTCTGCCTTGAGAAAGCAAAAGAGGTTGCATGTCTCTTTTTGGACAACAGAAAACTTGTGAAATAAAGCATGGAGAATGCCACAACATTAATTACTTTATAATTTTAATGAAAGTTTGGAATATTTAAAAAGTTCTCATATTTTTAGAGATTAAAATATTTAGACCCAGACATGGAAATTTTACTAACTTACTACAATTTATAAAATTCATGGAAGAACTGCGAGTCTGGGGGTGACAGCTCCTGCTGTCTTGCTCCAAAGGATGTGTAATCCTGCCTTTATGTCAAATGTGTAAAAGAAATAAGGAGAGCAAGGTGATTCTGCTGGGCTGTATCATACTGCTTTGCAGCATGTATGGAAGGTACAGCAGAGGCAGAGGTTATGCCACTGTTAGAGATATCTGTTTTCACAAAGGGCTGTGTTTCATAATGAGATAGCAGACAGGAACAGATAAAAATGTCAATGCCTTCTTCATTTAGTTAGAAATACTTTAAGCAGCCTGTAAGCAATTATTTTATTTGGTGGGTAGATATGTAATTGCTTTCTATATTGTTTTAGTATGAAGCTGGAATAGCCCCACATGAAAAGGAAAAAGTTCTTTTTAGTGGTTATGAAAACAAACTGTTAAGCACCCAGCAGTGAAAGGGTCAAAATGGTTGTATTAACTGAACTCTCCTGAGGACATATGTTGTTTACAGTATACGTTTAAAATAATATTCCTGGCTAGTCAGGCTTTCCCTCAGGATAATGCAATTACAACAGTAACAGAGGATTAATTAAAGACTCTCCCATAGGTGTTGCTAGAGATCTTGAATCGACCAAAGGGGGATACATTACCAACTCAGCACAGAGGTGAACAGACCAGAGCTGTTCAAAATAATTAGTTGGGCACAAGGGCAGGGTTGAGCTTTTTGCCTCATTTATCTGATTTTGATTAATACTGTAATTTCTTTTTTTTTATGCAGAAGAGGCATATTGGTTCCCATTTCTGTATGAGAAATGAGTACAGAAGATCAAGCCTCTGAATAAGGAAATCAATAGCAAATGAATTTATTCTGGTCCAGTGTCAAGTAGGATATAATTTTCTTTTCTTTTTTTCTTTGACACCTGGTTTAAATGCTTGGCACCAAGGGGTAATTTTTCTGCCACAAAGGCAACAACAGTCCTGTTCGTGCACAATGCAGGGAGTAATGCAGTTGCATGACAAGGAACAACCATGACATGAGAGAGTATTAGAGCTGGAAGCTCACCTCCCCATTTTGTGCCTTCAAAATCATCCATGCATTTACTTGTGAAGTCCTGATAGAGGCTGAATTTTAGTTCTCAATTTGGCAAGACCATTAATTTGAAATTATGCAGTAAAGTTCAAAAAAATGAAGGTACTCCCTCTCTCCAAATGTCTTTCTATTTTTCCATAAATGGTTATTTTGGTTCATTTCTATCTTGAGGTTCCTGTTCTGGATGGACATTACATTCAACAGAAAAGATAGTGAGCAAGGTTTAGACAAAGTTACAAAAGTCTGCATTAGAAATGAGTGAACACTTTTGTCAAGCGCGGTGTACTGGGGAGATTTGGGGTAAATCCCTCATGCATCATAACCTGTCAGCAGACTAATTATGGGCTGTAAAACTAATATTAAAGGTTCTAGGGCTGGTCTGGGCATATATGCCCTGAAGTGTGTTAAGGCATCATCGCATTCAGATGTTATATATTTGTCACATTCTTTTCCATATAAAAACTCTAGAACAAACTCAAAAGAGAATATTTTAAAAAAATCACAGAAAATCACATTTATTTAGAACCTGCAAGAAAAAAAATCTCATGAAGAAAGTGATGATCTCTTCATACTGAATGTTTTATTCTCAAATCTAGGAATATGAAGTCAGATTCTCATATGGGGCATATTATGCCAGCCAGCTCTATCTAAGGATCTGATCTCTTTTGAAGATGTGGGAAATCTCTTTGTCTGACAAGATTTATTTTGTCATAAGCAACGAATTTGTCTGAAAGGTGGTAGAGAAAGATGAAATGAAAATGAATTTTTGTAATGTACATATATGCTGTTTATTCAGTTTTCTTTCAGATAATGTCAATATGAAACTTGCAATAATGTAATATATTTCACTTATTTAGCCATAAGTGTGACAGAAACTCTATGATGATCCAAACTTTCTTAATGAGTATGGACACTGTGCCTTTTAATTCCTGAAGTAGCATGAGAGAAGGAACAGAATTCTAAGATGATATAAGGATATTGTTCAAATTTAACACAAATTGTCAGAAGACTTGTAACATAAAGTTAGGTTTATTTGTGAAGGAAGTCTTACAAAATTGTTGCCTTGTTCATTGCATGAAAAAACATCTGTTTATTGATATCAAAGCAGGTTTAGTAAAGTGTATTCAAGAGAATACTGCAAGAAGAAAACAAAAAACTTGCCAAGAAAAAATATTAGCTCAATGTATACTGTATCTGTAATTTTCAAAGATAACAGTTAGTAACATGATCCTGATAGATTGTTATGTGCCATCACCTTTCACAGTTCCCGCTCCATAAAAGAGAGACTATTCACTGAGAATCAGAAGTCATGTGTGTTCATATAAATGTACTTTTTAACTGATCTAAGAGAGTTCAGTATCCTATAAGGACACAGTTGTGTCCCACTGATGGAGTATAGGTTTGTTCACATTTCTGTACCTGTGTGAACGGCAGGTTTGCATGCCATGGCATCCGTGCCTCGGAGGTTTTCTTATAGCTCTGTTTCAGATCTTATCTTTGTAGTGTACATTTGCACATACCTATCAGTGCCTCCAGGACTGATTGCACTTCTCAACATGTGAGCAGCGTGCATTATAATTTTGACCTGCCAGCTAATGTTGGAAGCACACTGCAGCTGTGTGTTTGTGGAGAGACTTCATTGATCGCATATGATCAAAACCTTATGTCTGCAGAAGACATGTATGAAGCTGTGCATGTGGAACTTGTTTTGATACAGGTAAGACAGTGCAGGCAGGTAAAAACTGTTTATTTTTCATAAAGGTATGCATTTCTCTCAGTTTCATAAATAGACGCTGAGGTAGGTTCTGGTGTTCTCGCCTACTGGAGGTCCCTTTGGCAGCTGTCACTAGATGGTGCTAGCTGTATAAAAGAGGTGTCCCCCTCTTTTCCTTATCCAGGTGAGACCTCACTTTCTCAAGGACCCCAAGTTCTTTGGCTTAGTGCAAGAGATGTGTTTCCATAGAGTCCTGGGAGTCCAGAGTAACTGCTTTGTCCCTAACAGCTAATAGGTCAATAGGGATTAATTAGGGAATTGCCAGAGGTTTGGATTTACCTTGCATGTGGGTTTCTTATGAACTCAAAGGAGATTTGTTGTTCTGCTAGTATTTTCAAGGGAGTTTAAGATAAGTAGATGACCACTAGTTTTATTTTGGCTTTGTCTCATCTTTGCCCAGAAGGAAGTTTGTCTTTTATCAAGTCTGCTAGAAACTAATCTTCTTTCTCACCAATACAGGCATCTTCTATAGTTCAAAAGTCAGACTGGAAGAGGACTGGGGTGTCTGAGAGTGACTAGTCATTGGAGACGTGGAAAGGGGAGCATTGCATCTCAGAGAAATGGGTTTTCCCCATATTTTTGCGGGGTATTAGAGCCATTTGAATGGTTCCTTGAGTCCTAGCAAATATGGAAGCAGGTCTTAAAAAACAGACTTTTACTCAGAAAGCGTTTGGAGTAGGCTTTGGATTAAGGATGGTAGAAAGAATATGGAGGGTGGGAGAGAAAAACAAGTGGAAGGACTAGACAGACAACAGTATAAATTTTGTTCACCCTCCTGTAGGCTTTCTTCACTACTTTTAATGATATCTGACTGAAAGACAAAACCTTCCTGAGACCAAACCTTCATGTCCTTGGCCTCCGGAAGAGTTTAGCTAAAGAAGGCACCAGTCAGAGACATCAGGTTTTCACCCTTAGCAATAAAAGCCTTTCCCTTCTCATAAAAGGAGGGCACATTGCACTGAAATGGGGAGAGATGCTAAGTGCAGTGACAATTGTTTCCCAGGGAGAATGTTTCGGCAGGAAGCCAGTATTTAATCACATAGCCACATCACATCATTACCGAGCGTCACTCAGTGCAACCACTTGATGCAGTGCACTGCACCTCCGTAGCATAATGCTGGCTCCCTGCCAACAATTTAGAGAAAACTGCTATCAGCTTTTATAATTGCTTTCCTTGATGAAACAACCCAGTGAAATGGCAGGGCTAGAATGGGAACGAAAGGGAGAGTTATGAGACCACAAAGTTCCCAGACTTCCAAGTGGCACCTGTTAGCCAGCAATTAAATTACTGGCCAACTTCAAAAGTTCGCCACAATTGGCACTAATTGTTAGCCTTGCTGGCAGTCTCCTCACAGAAACCAAGTAGTAAACATATGTAAAGATGGAGCAGCTCACTCTATCTCTAAAATGATGCTGTTGGGCAATATTTGACGATTCTATGTGCATCCTGTGGCTGAGCTGCTGACTTAGCACAGCACAGCACTATATATACATGTTTCTATTATCATTGCCAAAACAGTATTGGCCATACATGGAAAGAAAAAGCCCACTGGAATGTCTAAGACAATGTGTCCTCTCTTAGATATTGCCTATATCATTTTGCACAAGAGCCAGCAATATCCCCTTGCCGCAGATATGGCTACAGGTATCCTGGGCTGTGTTAGACAAAGTATTTCCAACAGGTCAAGGGAGGTGAACCTTCTCCTCTACTCAGCACTGGTGTAGCCACCCCTGGAGCACGGTGTCCAGTTCTGGGCTCCCCAGTAAGAGACAAATCTCCCCAGTAAAAGAGAGACATGGAGCTACTGGGGAGAGTCCAGTAAATGGCATGAGAATGATCAAGGTAGTGAAGCATCTCTCGTGAGGAAAACACTGAGAGAGCTGGGACTGTCCAGCCTGGAGAAGAGAAGGTTCAGGGGGGATCTTATCAATGTGTTCAAATATCTGAAGAGAGGGTGTAAAGAAGATGGAGTCAGGCTCTTATCAGTGGTTTGCAGTGACAGGACGAATGACAGTGGGCAGACTGAAAGACAGGATTTTATGTCTACACAACAGGACATGTTTTTTTGCACAGTGAGAATGACCAAGCACTGGCACAGGTTGTACAGAGAAGTTGTGGAGTTTCCATCCTTGGAGATATTGAAAAGCTGTCTGGACATGGTCCAAGGTAACTGACTCTAGGTGGCCCCATTTCAGCAGGAGGGTTGGTCAAGGTGACCTCCAGAGGTCCTTTCCAACCTCAACTATTCTTCTGTACTGTGATTCTGTGACACTCATGGTACAATAATCACAAGTATGAAAAAAATATCAAGACCATGACTTAAATACGCAAATAATCCAGTTTTTAAACCAGAATTCCCTTTCTTGGTTATATCTGGCTAAATCTTAAGTATGTGAAGTTGAGTATTTAGGAGCAGATATTGATTCAGGCTAAAGTCTGAACATTAGTCTATTAGGACTGCTACTCTTCACTCTCATGACCCATAACAGGACTAAAGTAAATAGCATGAAGCTGTTTTGGGAGATTTAGGTTAGATATCAGGAAAAGGTTCTTCCCCCAGAGGGTGGTTGAGCACTGGAACAGGCTCACCAGGGAAGTGGTCACAATACCAAGCCTGTCTGAGTTCAAGAAGCATTTGAACAGTACTCTCAGGCTGTGACTCTTGGGGTATCCTGCGTACGGCCAGCACTTGGACTTGATGATCCTGATGGGTCCTGTCCAACTCAGCAGATTCTATGATTTTGTAACAGTACTGAGTAAAGGTTACATAGGAAAGAATGACAGGGTTTATGCAAGGAATCCTCTCTAAGGTATTCCTGGCCAGCTTCTTGCTGCCATAATCCGAGGAATTTTGGAAACCTGGGCTTGCATCTGCCCCACTGAGCTTAATAGACACCAATGGTCCTATCATCCATAAATTTATCTAATATGTTCTTAACTGTCTTTTTACTTTTAACTATCTTTACTTAACTGACAATGAGTTTCATAATTTAATTTTTGTGCTGTATGAAAACAAACTCTCTTTTTTGTGCATTTTAAGCCTGCAAGCTTAGAGTTTCCTGGATTAATTGTAACATTCTCATTCAAATCAAGAGGAAGGAAAATGACTCAGCATCACATAGTCACAGATCTTTCTGTGTTTTAATCACCTGCATATGGTGTCAGCAGAGATAATGCTGCAGTAGCCCCCCAGATGGCCTAACATTGTACCCTACTGTCCTTATCCTGGACAATGGGCAAACATGGATCAGATTCTCCAATTCCCCTTCTCACCACCACTTTTTCACCCCTCCACCCGCTCCCCCCAGCTTGCAGTCCAAATATAAGACACAGTAAAACAGACTGATAGAGGGAAGTGTGGAAAACAACAGCCCAGGGTGAGTCAGCATGACTGACAGTGTGCCCACCTATTTTTCCTGGATGTTACTGGTTGTTTCAGGACAAACCCAGAAACATGAATACAAATCCTCTGAGGTAAAATCATTTCCGCCCACCTTTCAATATTCCTGTGAAGAAAAAAAATCTAGAAATCTCACTTTGCATTCCTGAATTATTGCCTCCAGGCTCACACTTCTCTGTTGCCAGATTCAGAGGGAATCAGCAGTTTCACTGCTGTTGTGGCCAGAGAGGAAAAATAGTATAATCCTAAGGAATCCTGATCAGGATTCAAGCAGGCCTCCACATGGCCAAGAAGATGTGCACCACCTCCTTCTGCTCCCTAAAGGCTGACATATTAATTTGAAAAGCGGATACAAGTAACAGAGTTTGATACAGACACAAAATTGATCATATCCTTTGCCAATGCAATAAATTGACCTCTCTGAAGTCTGGACACTCACAACCATGTCCTATTTTGGATTACACGAGCAGTTTGTACAAATGGGCATCTAAAGTTAAAATTTTTCCAGACTTCAGTTTATTGGAATGTATTAAATGGGTTTTGATTCAGTCCCGCCTTTACATACAACAACTTTTCGTTTTGCAATAAAGTGAATTGCACGTACTGAATACGTCCGAAAGAATAATATTGTTAAAGAACTTTAGACAGTTCAGTATCCTTTCTGTTCCTTTCCTTCCAAGTGTAAAAATGCAATTGTCTGCAGACAGAAGCAGTCTTGACAAAGAAGTGTATATGTCCTAATGTTAGTCTTGATTAAAATAAAGCCTGAAATATTGTTTTATGACTGTGTTTGTAAAACATATGACTTTCCATAGGAGACAGTCCCAACCATTACCTGTTTATCTATTTAAAGCAGGGTAGTCTGTTATTCATTGCATACAAACAATATATGAATACACTGGCATATTTACTGTTAAGGTCAATACAATGATAGTATTTGATACTCTTTTCTTTGTTGCTTAGGAAAGAAAAACAAATTCTTACAAAGTCTGCATTAATTTCTTTTTTCTTTGCACCTGACTCCAGTGGGCTATCCTTTAAGTAGGTACTCTCTACTGGACCAGGACATCAAATACATAAATTATATTAGGGCAAGGAAGAGAGTATCAGGGTCTGATTTCATGCAGATCTCAACATGATTCTCAATTTGTAAAGCTAATCACCCACTCTCCTTAGATATCTTTACCACTGAAATGCTTGTCTAACCAGCAGCTTTCAAATGTAATTAGGCAGTGTGCCCTTCCAGCTACCATTCAGCGATAACCTGGGAGATGGCTTTGGTGTCTTTAGAAATGTATATGTAATATAGACATCCTGTTCCAGACTTATCAGTTATTTACTAGGAAAATACCTAACAACCATTCTGAAGCAAATGTTTTAATTTGCATAGATGTTTAAATTTTTACGTCAGTGGTAATGACTGTGAGTTTATGTGTATGCGGCTTCCTGATACAGTCTGATGCTTTCATGTTTTGCATGGCCTTTGTGAAGCAAGGTGTGCTGAGGACCCTATAGTGCATAAATGATGATCTTAAATACCTATATTACAACTTTTCAACTTCTTAAATGCTGGAACTTAAAACAGAATGTATATGTCCATGGGATAAATGTAATATCATAAATTATCAGGACAGTTCAGCTGGTTTGATTCTCTTTCCTAATGGTTTGAAAAGATCACCTCTTAATTTGATCAGCCTCTCAAAGGCCCTGCTAGACTACGTCTTGGTCCCTGCCTCAGTAGCCCTTTTCTCCTACATTCTGAGCCTGCACAACTCCCCCCTAACATCAATGGAAATTAGAGCATTTGCCATCTGGCAGCAAGTGCAAACCACCACTGTTGAATTAGATGGGATTAAAGTGTGTACCAGTCCTCATATTTCTGGAAAATTCTGACATCATGTGCTGGCACCCTGCTCCCACAGTTAGAGATGATGGGATCAGGGAACTGAATGAGCTCACTAGATGTTAATAGCCTGTAGGAACCCTTCAGTAGCTTCTTGTGCAGATGTACATGGAACAACCTTATGGCCATCAAGATGAAGAATTTGTGCCGATACACTTAAGGAGGCCAGAGTTACAGATCTTTCAGGGAAATGCTGGAAGTGATTTGATTCAATAAAATATATTTGGCCTGACCCAAACAGACTTTATGCATACTCTTTATTGCCGGCTATAAATATATGTCTTCCATTCTGCCCCAGGGGAGCTGTCAGTTAACAAGAAACTGAGGCTTCCTGTCTATAAAGGCTGTATCTCCTACCAGCAGGTGCTGTTGATGTGCTAAGCAGGGATAACAAACCATGGAGCCTAACAAAATTCCATGCTATCTGCTGCTCCTACTAGAGTCTCCTCTGTCTTCCACATTTTCTTTTATCAACATAGAAGACAGTGCTACGAATCTGGTGAACACAACCTTATATACACACCTATAGTTACTTGGGATTTGGGTGAAAGTGGCCAGCATACAGAAGGCACACATGAGGGCATGAGTCTAATTCAACCTCATTTCAGTTTTTCTGTTCTCATTATTAGTCTTTGTAATTATTGTTAGTTTCTCTTAATGTCTTCCATCTGTATTCCTTTAGCACTTGCTTCTAAATTATTGCATTGCACTTACCACTAATAGATATCAGGCAGACCTTCATCCTTTGCATCACTCCATATAATCCGTTCTGTGTCTGAGACTTGGCTGTTTGTTGAGCTGTACTGATGTCAATTAAAAATCTGACTTTAAACTCATTTGGTTAAGATAGTACAGAAGGTTCTGTGTGGACCTCATATTTTGCATTATTTGTAAGTCACTTAAAATAGGCTTAAACTAAACCAACTAAAACAGAAGGATGTCCAAATGGAGGTTGGCACCAGTTTAATTAAACTGCAGCAACTATGTATATAAACAAGGCTTAAATCTACAGACTGTAAATTACTTTCGACTGTAACATTACTCATTTCATTTTACAGCATCACAGAAAAAGTTCAGTTGCTCTTGTATTCAGCCAAAATGTGGATCAGTCACTCCACACTAGATTTTGATGAGCCCCATATGGATGTATAGAGAACCCACACTAAACAGAGGAAATACCAGAGGACTGTCATTAAGTAACCTTGAATATATGACAGTACAGTTCCTTATGCAAGGCACTGGTGAAAATTCAATTGTTTCTAGCCACTAAAGTACATTCTTTTGTAGAATGAATACGTACTGAATCTATCCTTTTATCTTTAATGCCGATTGATTATTCATGAAAACTTAGTGTTATTAAAAATATTGCAAATATGTTTTGGTAAGCATATTTCATACTCATCTGATCAAATATTTGTTTTTATCTCTTGAATATGAGACTATTATATAGACTCATCTCCAGTTAAATATTTCCTGTAGCAGTGGTCAGGTGTCATATGAAAGTTAAGGAAAAAAAGCTATGATTTTCATTCTTAGTTTTAGTAATATGATATTCTATTAATTAAAGACACTTCGGCCTTGCAATGTGAGATTAATGACAGCGTGGTGTGCCAGGAAAACCTGAATTTCAATATTTTTCTTTCTTGCAGTGCATCACAAATTGAAGTTTTGGAAACGAGTTGTCTTATTCAGCAGAGTGTATTGAATTTAATAGAAACACATATGCAGTGAAAAGTTAAACAAGTGCTTAAGTTTCTCACTGACTCAGTGCTTCTAGACTGGGCAACAGAATAATTTTCTTTCATTCTTTCTCCCTTTTTTCCTTCCTCCCTTTCTTGCAGTAAATTTCCATGAAGTTTGCCATATTAATTTTTAAGAAGATCAAAAGTAGCATTATTGATGCAATCTTCTCCATTACATTAAGCACAGAAAGAAATTTATTTTCTAAATCAAGTTTCAGCTACAACACTAAGCAATGCCCCGGATTTTGTCTGGTACTGTCCTATACCACTTAATTGATAGAATTGGTACTTACAACTTCTTTTTCTTAAGTTTGACCTTGCCTCGTGTATTCAAACAGGTACTTATACAGATTCTACCCTTCATGTGTGGAAGCATAAGTGCACATAAAAGTGAAGGGGAAAGTAATTTGACTCCGTAAGATTTTATCAATGATATTTCACTAAAGGTTCTGATTCCTTTAATTCTGTTTCACAAAAAAATGAATGTGAAGGATGAAGACGGCTTGGAGTATTCCTATTGCACTTTGATCGTGGAAGAATTTAATTTACTTTCAGTCCTATCACTCCTAATGACAAAGTCTTTTTTTTCCCCAAAGAAACTAAAAATATTGTTAATGAAAATTCATTGAATAAATAGAATCACAGAATGAGTTGGATTGGAAGGAACCTTAAAGATCATCTGGCTCCAAACCCTCCACCATGTGCAGAGACATTTTTGCTAGACCTCGTGGCTCAAAACTCCATTGAACCTGGCCAATCTTTAAGCTGTATATTAAAATCAGGGATGTTTTTTTCTGTTTATCTGCTTGCTTTCCCTATTTTCATTACTGATTGTTACTTGGACTCAATTTAGCATGATGTTTAATAATTAAGTATTATATTTAATCGGTGGGAGCATTTGTGAATTCAAGGCCAGGAATTTGCTGAAGTAGTTGGTTCCGGGGGGTTAGATCACCTTAGGTTGTAGGGAAGCAAGGTCCTGCCCTAGGCAAAGTTAAATATTAGGAAATCTTCTATAGTAGCAAGCCCTCCTGTAAAATCCATTGCCGGAAAATTATTTAACTTCATTTGGTGTGTATTGTTTTGGTATTGTTTTTCCACAGGAATACTAGTTTTGTCAAGGATGTATTGATTTGCTCCTACGGACACAATACTTAAACATATATATTTTTTTATAATTCCCTAAAAGAATACTACACCATTCTTTGCTAATGTTTTACCACTCAAGAAAGTCTCACTATAAGGGTCATAAAACACTCTGGTCAATATTTAGCATGTGCTGCCATTTCCTAAAAATATTTTGACAAATTTTAAACCCTGTAAAACTAACTCTGTCAGAATACATCATAAGTCATTCTCTAAAGAAGGTTCATCTCTATCTTGGATGAAGGGGGATTAATTTTCCCCGTATGCCTTCAAAAGCTGAATGGAACCTCTAAAACTTACAGAACTTTAGAAGAGGAAGCAAAGTGCTCTGGAAGAGAGGATAATGTAATATGTTATATGCCAGGTTGTGTCTCATTAAAGGAAAACTATTTGCTTCTACTGACTCAACCACTTAGAAATTTATCTGTACATCATCAAGAGCAATCAACTACTTCTTGTTGATCACAAGGCACCTGGCTGAATTCTTGGGCAGGGGCAGTTGTACATTAGACCAAGCCTCAGAGTCATCCTGTGGTTATGGAAATTGACTGGGATTCAGGTATTCTGGGTTCAGTTCCAGTTCCCAGCAATGCCACAGACTCCCAAGGAGTAAGCCACTAAAGCTCTTTGTGCCTCAGTTCCCTGTCCAGAATTAGCCTTTGACCTTGGAAGTTACTATCTTTCCCAAGTAATGGTGCCCTGACACTCTTTTCACAGGCCTCACTAATGCTATGTTCTTATCTAGTTTTCGCAGTTGCCTCCCCACTACCAATTCTAAAGGAAATTTTAACTGAGGAAGAAACACCAAAAAGCAGACACCAGAACAAAGTTACACTGCAACTGATGCTTATAGAACTGTTTGAGTCAATGGTATCCTGCATTTTTTAAGTCAGTCCTGTTCCTCAGTCTGAGACTGATCCCAGCCAGTAGAGATTTCTTCAGTGACTATGGATGAATCACTTGATCTGTTTCATTTTCACCACTTGCAAAATGGGGCTATTAAGACAGAAGTGTTTAGAGGAATAATTATCTGGGATCAATTATGATGCTAACTCATAGTCCACATAACTGGGAACTGCAGAGAGGTGAGGAATGAGGAGTGATAGAGTAGTAGAACCTCCTTCAGCCATGGCATTTGTGGCAGGAAAATGCACTGTTGTCCTTCAAGGGCACTCCTGCAGTCAGCACTGAGTTTATGCCAGCTCTGCTGATCAAGGCCCATTCCAGAACGGGCTAGCATTAGCAGCCAGGCAAAAATAGCGAGTTGTCATGCCCCATCAAACTGGTCTGTCTGGTCCTAGTATGTGCTCACAAGGTGAAAAGAACCTGTGTTGTCCCCTTGCCCCTCTGTCTTCCGGATAGGCCTCTGCTCTTTAGAAAAGCAATGAAGAAGAAAAAGTTGTCACCACTGGCTTTATATATTTTGTGGTTGGTAGGAGAAAGGGGAGTGGATCTCTGAGTCCTCTTCCACTTTGTTTATTTAGATTGGGTACACAATAAACCATTCTGCTCATGTCAGGATGTTATTTTTCTCTATGGTGTCTATGCAGCTCTGCTTAGATAAGTCACTCACATAATAACAGGTGATGAACTGGCAATGCAATGACATTCACTAACCAAAGCTCTCTCATTTCAGTACTCCAAGGGGTAGCCAATTCTAGGAACAGCCCTGCCTGTCAAACATCCATTCCCTGGAATAGCTGTTTTTTTTTTAAAAACATATGCCCAGAATGAACCGAGTTAAATACAAACATATAGCAGGGAGTCCAATTTTACTGTGGGAACACATCCTTGTTAAAGCATTATTTACATAGCTTTTTCCATGCTAGCTACACATTCTCTTGTGCAGTACTGAAAAACAAGGCTTTTGTGGTAGCTATCCTAAAAAAGAGAAAAGCTTATGCATTAAACAAGCAGACTAGACTACTTTCATCTGGTTTGTAAAAATATTTTTTATGAGCTTTTCATAAATCTCACTTGAGGATGCAGCATTTATCTATCAAACATGTATTTAATAAGCAGGGCATGTTATACTTATTCAGTTCCTATCTACACAACTACATTTTGTTTGTAGCCCTGTCTGTCTTTTAATGCACAAATATCTGATTACCTACATAGGCAACTGTTCTAGCTATTTTTGAAAATATGTCCTTTATGTCTGAATAGTTAATTGTGCATACTGTTGCCTCAACACAAAGTTTAAGTGGATTCCTTTAAATTAAGGTAGTTATAATAAATAATGAGCCACACTAATTTTTTAATTTGCTGCTATCTGAGGTTGCCATTTTCACAATTTTTCTTGGCTATCTACCCCCCAATATTATTATTATTGGTAGTAGTAGTAGTAGTAGTAGTAGTAGTAGAGGTAGTAGTAGAAGTTTCCTTAAGGTTGGAGCTGTATGATGTGAGATTTCTGGTAGGGTTTGTCATTATATTGCATTTATGAGACAGTACTGTATTTTAGGAGCTTTGTTAAGATACCTAGTGCCTGGGATGGTGCTGTCCTCAGCAACTGGCAGAATTCTCAGTGAACACATTTCTATATGAATTATATTATACTCCATTAAGTTTCCTCTACAAGTGAGATCCAAAGCCAATTATAGTTAATGGGAAGGTTTCATCTTTCAACTATAAAAGATTTAGGCGTCCGATGAAAAAAAAAGAATAACGTGACCAATCACACACCAAAAGTTACTCAATCCAAATGGTAAGAAGTTATAGAACAGCCATTCTTAGTACAATGGGAAGATTATTCATCCAATCTACTAGAGGAAACGCAATGAGTAAAGTTCTAACTAGTAGAAATTATATATTTTCAGTGAGCAGTTATGAAAAGTCTGTTTTATCAAATCTTTTATCTGATAATGCTACACAATAATTTTAGCTATGCTCTCACATGAAATGTAGTTGTCTTTAATCAAGTAACAGAAAATCCTACCTGTTAAACATTGAATGAATAAAGCAAAACAAAGCATGAATCATTTAGTAATTTTTAATTATTTAATAATAATGCAACTACTCTGTGTCCCCTCAAAAGAATATTGATCTCCCTCCTCTGCCGTGTCATAGTGACCTCAATAAATGTATTCTTTTTTTGTGCTTGTAATTACTTACAGATCTGTTTAACTCCTTGAAGAATGAGAAGCTGTATTAAAGACAACTCACTGAATGGACAAATCATACTCATCAAGTCAAGCATGAATCTAAGTTGTTCCAGTTTCAGAGCTTGAAATTGTGCTTAGTTCTGATCTGGCACTGAAAGGGTGGGAGTGAAAAGACTATATTACTGTCAGCTTTATTTAATTAAAAACAAAGACAACATGTTGACAAGATTATTAAAAAAAAAAAAAAAAAAGGCAGAGCAGCAATATTGACATGGTTTGCTTTCCTTCTCAAAGCCTAATATATCTGAACACCATAAAAGTGTAAGTGCACAATTTGTATTGGCTGTTTCTTTAAAAGGAAAGACCAAATTCCTTCAATTTTAGCTTTGTTCATTCTATTTTACCCTTCCTACACGAGGAATCTACACCTATAGAAAACCAGCTCAAAACTCTGGTCCTGATTTTTACTTATAACAAGGCATTTTATTCCACTCTGCTAGTACATAGACTTCTAGTGGATGTGAAGGCATTTTTTATCAGCTGAATACTATAAACTGAGTTTTCTGAAAATAAGGCTTGAGAACATTTATTTTAATTTGGTTTCATTGGTATTTTTTAACTGACAAACTTTGCTCACTTTGAACAAATTCTGTCCTCTGCAGTGTGATCCAATTTATATTTTTCCTGACGAGTTTACTAAGCGGTGGATTTATGATCTAGTGAAAATAATGAACAAAAAAAGAATTTAAATAGCTAATATGAACTGTGTTTTCCTCTGCTGTCTGCTTCAGTAACCCATGTATTTCAGCCTACAGATTTTAATGCCAACCTTAAGGATGAGATACATCTCAAGCCTGGAAACCTGTACTTCTGACGCATAATTAATTTATAAATCAGGCATAACCTGTTAAAAGATCTGGTTTATTTTCTGGTTATCTCTTATTTCTGGTTATCATTTTCATTTTAATTCTCTCTTTGGGGGGCATTAAAATCCAGCCTGGGGGTTGGAGACCAAGGCGAAATCAATTGAAAGAGACACTTGTATGAAACTTGCTGCAAATTCTAGGTGCTTTCTTTATAAAAAGAAACTTTGAAATATGGGTCCAGGTCCACTTTACATAAGAAAGCACCAATTCAGACTTCACTTTCTCAGGGACAGGGAATA
This sequence comes from Oxyruncus cristatus, assembly GCA_013399855.1. Taxonomy (NCBI): domain Eukaryota; kingdom Metazoa; phylum Chordata; class Aves; order Passeriformes; family Cotingidae; genus Oxyruncus; species Oxyruncus cristatus. The sequence goes on along the minus strand of VXAY01004929.1, from coordinate 1,835,046 downwards.
CAGCACAGGGTTCACTCTGCATATGCTGTCTAATATATGAGAAATCTTGGAGTCCTGATAGCCTTAATCCCCGCCACAGAAGTGTATAAAATTTCACAGCTAAGCTGCCAGAAAAGCCAAGACCACACCAGGAAAGCCGTCTGCTTACAAGAAGATACCTGCCAGGTCTTGTCTGCCAAAGCCTGGGCTAATGAATGAATACACAATATCCCAATCAATCAAACTGGATTTGTCTTTGCCCCAGGTCTAGGTGAGGTCTGGTATGAGGTGACCATATCTGTCAAGCATGCGGTAACTGTGGCCAAGAAACTGTCTGTACATTTATGCATTTATCAAGGAAGATATGAATAGAAGTCTTTATTTTTTAAGTAAATGTAGTATATATGCACAATGGATGCATGGATCTCGATATACAGCCTTAGAAAGAGAGAGAAAGTCTTATCTGCAAACACACACTGTCCAATTTAGGTATGACTGTATGCAGATACCTATACATGCATAGTCCTTTTCTTTTCCTAGTCACTTGGGTTTTGTTCAAGAAGATTTCAATCTTGCATATACTTTTCAGCACAACCACTAGGACTGTGATTACATGAAAAACTGAAAAACTCCAAACCACAGATTTCTTTTTTTACTGTAGTGGAAACTCTTGTTTCTAGAGTTTTAATTCTCTATCACAGTCATTGCTATCTTTTTGACGAATATGTGTATTTGCATGAGAAAAGTAAAGGTATAATGTGGCAATGAGGTAACAATTTATGTAGTCCTGACAGCCATGTTAGAGATTATAGGGACTATTTAATGTGTAGGAGTTCAGACTGACAATGGTAGCACTTGGTGGTTGCTCTCCTGCTCAGGGTCTAAACCAAGCAATAGCAGGTTTTCACCCAGGGGTGTTAACAGTTTCTTTCAACCTAGGTGTACTGAAACTGATGACTAGTCCACACTTTCTGGGAACATGCTTTTAGGTGCAGAACAGGGCAGGGTGACTCAGAGAGGGGTCTGATAAAAGATAATATGGTCATAGAGCAATCACAGATAAGTCATGGCCCAAGGGATAGGAAGATACTTAAATGAAGTGATAGCGAGATATGCTGGTAAGGTATGGAGAAGACCTGACAGTAAAGTACCTTCCCATTCTGTCATCTTTCACTAATTCAGTTCTATCCTTGTGTCTGTCCTAGCTCCAAGGTGGTCTAATGACACAATACACAGTGGTTCATTGCCAGCCTAGGTTTTAGCAGAAGAGAACTGTAGCATAAAGCCTCAGGGATGTAGGACTCCTTCACTCATTCTCATGATGAATTAAAAGTGCCTTGGTTGATGCATGTCTCAATAGGTCCCTCCTCTAGCCACATAGTTGGGTATATGATCCATATCTTCTTTCAAAATTTAGAGTGACTTTGATGACTTTTATTACAAGTACAAAGTAAAATGTAAGAGCATAAGCATTTTGGAAATTTAGGTTTGAAGTTTCCACCGTGATGCAATGGCTGCCAGGACCCTGAGTTCAGTGGCCCAATCCTTCCTGGGAGTGTGGCTGTCTAGACCCAGGATCATCAGAGATATGGTGGAGATGTCTGTCCTGCAGTCTTAATGGAGGCCTGTCCCTCCTTAATTGAGAGCTGCCTTTAAGCTCAGGCCCTCTCCTTTGGCCTTTTCCCAAACTACATTGACTTGGCTTTCTGGCTTGACTCTGGACTTGCCTCACCTGTATGGACTTAAGGATGAGCACTGGTTGAACCCAGTAACCATTGCTGGACCTCCTCTTTTCTTCTTGCTTGGGTATGGTGGGACTGCCCTCCCACACTGAGGAGGCTACTGCCCCACCTGCCTTGGCCAAACTTCCCTGCTCTTCCTGTTCCTTGGCAGTCAAAGGGGGTCTGCCCAAGGTTTTCAATGGGAGGGTTTAGGTAGATGCTGAGAAATTTTAGAGTTTTAGAGGTACACCCTTTAATTAAAAAAATCAAAACCATTGCTTCATAGTGTACATATAGAGAATGCTTATAATCGTGCATGTGCCAGGTAGTGCCTCTGCAGCTAGGCTTATTGTCATACAGAAATTATGCTGCTCTCCAGAAAAAAACCTACTGAGTATCAGAGAGGTTATTTTCATGCAAGCACTCCATTTTCAAAGATAGAAAGAATTCCAGGGATCTGGACTCGATGTCAAGAAAGGAAAGAAGTATGGTGGCTAGAGCAGTTGGGCTGACCCTTGAAGATCAAGGTTCAGGTCCTCATGCAGCTATGTACATATTGTAGGACTGCAGAGTGGTTGCAAACACCTTATGAGTCAGCTGAGTGTACACTTCCTGTGCAGCCAGTAGAGGGAAATTTGCACCCCTAAAGATTGAATCATCTTGTCTCAACACAACCAGAATCTATTACCTACTTTAGGTGGCTTATGGTCCCAGTGAATCATAAAAAGAGTCCAGAAAAGTAGATTAAACTGATCTTTAGACTATGAAAGTTAGATGAGGTGGTTTCTCATCTGTAAAATGAGGATAATTTTCTGAGCCAATTACATAAGAGAAAATGATGAATAAAGAATATGACAGGTTAGGCCTCCATTATAAAATACACCTCCTTCTGGAGGAAGTTTGGAAGAGGGGAGTATTGTGTGTCCGGTGTATTTTGGGCACACAATGTAGATTTTGCTCAACATCCAGTAGATTTCCCTTGCTGCTCACCTATTGATTTGTTGTAATTTCACTGACATTGTTTGGGATCCCAAAGCTCCTGTGGAATCTCCGCCAAGTACACTTTCATATTAAACAGAGGGTCTGTTCTCCCCTAACTATTCAGATGTAACTTCTATTAACATTAATGAGAGTTATACATATGCATCAAAGGGAGAATAGACCCTGAGGGCATCATATGGACGGTCCTTCAATATTCTGTGGCTCTCAGTGGGACTTTGTACAGTATGGCACGCAATGTAATGGGACCATTGACTTTGTATCACTCTAGGTCACTAGCCCTAATACAATGTTAATAGAAAGCTTCTCATTAAGATCCTAATTATGTGTCTGGTAACAAGACACACACTATATCTTCCATATTGCTGCTTCCAAACCACTACAGTGCATTCCCTCGTAGGAATATAAGAGTGACCATATCAGGTGACCTCTGCAACATGCGAGCAGCACTCATAAATCCTAATCTGTCAAATTCAATCTCTTTTGGCAGCAGAAGGACATTTTAAATCTAGATGCTTCAATCCTGAATCTGAGAAAGAAGCATATTAAAGTAGTGCTGATACAGCTATCAGATCAAATACTTTTTCCATGATTCTGCCTAGGATGGATTAAAATGTAGGTCCCTGTGATCAAAGGGCAGTGAATGAAAGCATAAGACTTGTCTCTGTCCTCCAGTTGCATAAACTCTATGTGTTTGCTTCTTTTTTGTTCAGTCTGCAGTGTCTAACACACTACATTTGGGGCTGCAGGTGATGTTTCCCAAACTACCTGTATTATGTAAATGAACTGCTAAAACAACTGAAGCGTCTGATCATTATCAGTCTGAAAGTGGAACAATCAAAACTATAGAAGCTGAGAAGCAGAGCAGTTCCCTGCAATTATCTGTTTTGAAGGAATACATTGATTTGACATTCCTAAGAAGTCAGAGATGTCTGATTTCATAATATAATTTGTAGAAGTAAAAAAGGCAAGTTAAACATTTGCCTACACACATCATGTTTACATGTGTTCAAAGAACTTCCCCAAAACTTTGCAGTCTCACCTAGCTGTATTATTTTTTGAGACTTGTTCACTGTCTCAGGTTTGCAAACAAATTCAGAAACCTGTTCCAACTCAGCTTTTTGCTTTTGGGGATCTCTTCATATTTCAGTACTTCTGTGTGTTTGCATGTGTCTTTTATGAATACACAGATGCATGAAAAGAACAAAAAAAAATTGGTTATTCTCCCATAGGACACACGAATATGGCATTAAGGAAAGCTGTTTTGCCATGTATCCTCAAAGCCACAGGAAGGTGAAATACATGTAATATGGAGTTCTTCAGCGTATCAATTCATTTTGCAGTGAGCTGAACAAATAATTTGAAATGCATAAATCATCCAATGAATGTATCTTTTTTCCTGCTGATGAAAAATCCAGAAGTAAAACTTACTTTCAACAAAGGATTTTGACATTAAAAATACATTAAACTGGGACTCCTTTCGAAAATTATTCCAGATGCTTTCTACTCTTGTGTGATTTTTCCCACATTTGTAAGGACCAGTACTGATCCGTGAACAGGTCATCACACTCCACTCTAAGACCACTGTGCTCTCCTTACCTGTATCTTTTTTATAACCTAATTTCTTTCCATCTATCCATTGATAGGTGATATCCATTGACAGAAGGAGTAAAGCATCTCAGTTATTCCTCACACTGTTCTTTCCTACCATGCTCTGCTATTTATTTGCTTAGTTACACATATGCCTAAGTACCTTGCTGAATGAGGGCCACAAGGAAGAATGTAAATATTTTAAAACCTTTCTGGGTTAATCATAAACAGCTGCCTCCAAATATTCCATGCACAGTAATCAAGATGTGTGACTGAGTTATGAGTGCTTCCCTAAGTCACGTGGCATGTTTTTTGCTCCTTGGTGTATGAGCAATCTCCTATGTGACTACTCATGCATGTGAATGCCTGCATGTGACTTTGAAATTCACCGGCCATTAATTTCAAGAGAATTAAGCTCCACCATGTGAGTGTTTTCTGAATTTGGAAATGAAGTATGAGTGATTGTGGTGGAAGAGGTTGTGCTGATGAGTGCCAAGGAACCCTAGCAAGAGGCTTTTTAGCAAAATCCTCAATCCATGTTTCCCCCAGCCCAGGTGGAGCTGGCCACATGTCAGGGCATTGGCTTCCAGAGTACAAATGTCTTGTTTGGTACAAGCTGTTGTTTCAAAATGCAGCTAGAGCAGAGTGAGAGTTTTGAGTGAGTAGTTTTATTTGCCAGTAATGCAAATTCAGATCAATGGAGTACTGAGGAGTGTGTGTCTCAGAGGATTTAGGCATCCCTCAGTTTATTAACTGAAGCCAGCCTGGGCTTATGTTACCTAAGTAAAAGAGCTTCTATAGTAGTACGTGTGCTTTCTGAAACAGGAAGAGAATTATTTTCAAATAATTATTCTTAACTTTAATTCCTTTCAGTAACCTGGTGGGGACATTTGAGTGATGGGCAGGTGGGCAGCAAAATATTCCTCCCACGCTTGAGAAGTGAGAAGTGTCCACACATTCAGAAATATTCATGTTTTTCCAAACTGATTCAGTCTTTCTCTTCTTCCAATGTCCTGGGGAACATGTTGGGAAAGAAGCACGACTGAAAATGAAATAGAGAACTGCTGCAATTAAATGTAATTTTAAGTGGCATGAAATTAGGCAAACCAAGAATAAGAAAATAAACAGAGCAGCACCAGATTTTCCTTAGTGTAAGTTCCCTGACTTCAGTAGAGTTACATGAAAAATATATTTGTACTCCCTCCCTCTCTCTCTCTCTGTCTCTGTGCCTGAATTCTTGATGTCAGCTTAAAAAGGAGAGTAAGTGAGAGGGCAAGAGAGAGAGAGAGGACTGTATGGAAATTAACGTTTCAGCTTTCAGAAATGTACATTTAATGAAAAGTTTGAAAATAACCAACCTTTCATGGCCCAAAGAATTACTGAAAAAGATCTTCTGTGTTTGCAACCTTGTTGGCAGTCAGGCTGTCTTGGGCAGCAGTAATTTTCAGTCAGAGGATTGCCATAAAAGCCTGAAAACCCACAGAGCTAATAGAAAACAGGCAGAGAAAGTGAAGTCTAACCCAGGAATTCATAGGCAGAGGCTTCCAAGCTCAGTTCAGCTGTGTGAGGTCTGGCTGAGTCACGCACTGCCACAGATTGGACTGGTACATCTAGAATAGCACCAGTCTGAAGAACTTGGCATGGGAAGTCTAGGGTTAGGCTCCAAACACTTTCCTGGTGAGATTTCATCCAAGGGAGTATATTAGCCAGCAGTCTCCCTGCCTGTTAGGGAGCATCCCTGTTTTTAATTCTCTGCCCCTCTATGCTTAAGTTCCCATAAATATCATGGGAATTAATTTGTGCTTGTCCCTGCTCTAAACTGAGACAGTACTATGCATGATGCATCTTTATGCTTTCAGAGACTTTCTAGTGTGTAAATCAGTCACTGTGGACTGATATAGGCAAACCTTTGGGGAGAGCTACAAGAAGAGAAGTGAAAGAAGACATGCTAGGAAATCAGGGGAAGGACACAGATATGATTGCATTAACATATAAACACAGATTGAGAATAATATTAGTAGGAGTCACTTATTAGAAGAAAACAAGTTTGGACATTTGTTTGTAGATTTGTTTTCTTTTTAAGCTGTTGAGAAATATTTTAAATTAAACACAATTCTCCCACTGGTAAGCAAGAAACAAAAGAAAACTGAAAGTTGTTAATGCCACTCAATAAAGAACCAAATAACCATTTTTATTAAAAAAGAAGTGTTAGAAACATTATATAACTTATTTTTTTTAACATACATTTTCCCACCCTTCTGAGGAAATGTGAATCTTTTATAATGGCACAGATGATGCAATAACCTCAGTTCTAGCCACCGCACACATCATGTCCCTAATTCTACACTTCTTCCCCTAGCCACACTTGAGCTGAGGCAAGTTGCAGGGAGGCTGAATTAGTCTGACTTTCCTTTTTCTCTGCAGCCCCTGACAGTGTTGCACATTTCTCAAGTTTGTTTGCATGGTTTAGGACTCTGACACCACTGCAATAAAAGCAAGAGGAAATGGGCAAGCACAATGAAAAAAACCCCAAAAATGTAAACATAGGTGTTTGTGAGCTCAGTTAGGGAGGGCTAAAGCTAACCACTTAACAAGAGTGTTGAAAAGATTATTAAAATAAAGGGTATTTTTATTTTTAAAGAGATCACCAAAGACAAGCTCTACCTGGAGACACCTGCAAATGTTGACAATGAGAGCGCTGTAAAATGGGCTGGGTGCTGCCCTGGGAATGGAATCACAAATGAGAAAGGGTCATAGCTGGGAACAGAGATTTCAAGACACACTTGCTCCTCCAAGCATACAGCATTCAGACGTGATGTAGTTGGCTGGCTCCTACATCTATACTGCACTGGGGTAAACCTCAGACACAGACCAGCTCCAATTTTGAGAAAGTTCAGATCCCCATTTTCCTCCCCAGCTTCAAACCATCTGTAGTAGCAGAGACTCTCACAAGGAAAACTTTTAGGGCACTCTAGCTACAGGAAAGAGAGTTATGTGTGCAACAACTTTCAGAGCTTTGGAAGACCTGAAAGTGGAAATGAATATGAAAATTTCTAGGAGTATCTTTTTCATTGATAAATGATTAGAACTACAAGCACATAAAAACCATTGAAGGATGAGTCTTTAAAACTGCAGAGGTTGCAGAAATTCACTTTGGATATGGTTCCAAAAGTTCAGCTCATGTGAATGGAAACTCCAAAGTACCTGTATCATCTCAGAATGGCAGATGCTTGCAGGATAGGATTTTTTTAGGACTCTAGCATAGCATTAAAATTAGAGCATTTTATGCCTGGACAATACTTTACATGGATAAATTAGAGGGTGTTTATCTGAGCTCTTACAAAGGTTTTGGACTTGGTTTGGTGTTTGGATTAGCTCTTATTTTATCTGGCTTCCCTTATGAAGGGTACATTTACATTTTGTTCCCTGCAATATAGAAATATGTGGCTTCCCTAGGGAGCCTGGTAGCCTGATTGTCTCTGGGCACACTTACTATGTTTGAAGAGCTTTTCAGGACAGCTGGCAATTGAGGACATTTTTCATGGATAGCAAAATCCTGAAACCAGCAGTGAGTTTTTTTATCAAAACCAGATCACCTCTATAGGACTGTGACCTCTTCCACTATGTGCTGTCCTTCCTTTGGCAAGTTTGTGCTTTACTTTGGGGTGGCAGAGATGCTAGTGTTTGAGCTGAGCTGGCTGTCACCCTGGTAAGGCTCAGTTAACAGTTGTGGATGCTTTACTCTTGGTGACTGGTGTTTTAACCAGGGGGCAGGAGGGCCATCTTGGTATGATTTAGGGTTGTTCATGTGTGCGTGGGTCACTTCAGCTGCAAAGTATTTCATAAATATGAAGTGCAATGTAAACTGCAGATCTGGAGAGCAGAATGTTTCCAAAGAGAATCAATACTGTGTCAACCTATGGCTCAAGCTGGAAACTGTCCTGCTCATTGAATGAGTTTGTATCTGCTTTTATCATCCAGTCAAGTGACAGTGCAGTATATGTCATTATTTGCATCTTACTAATAAAAAGGTAGGAAGGTTGAATTTACTTTCCCATGATGTCCTTCTTCTAATTTCCCTTCTTGTAGAGATTAGCCCTGTGAAGCTTGGTAACTACAGGAACAGAGTCTACCGAGGGCTGGGCAAAGGTAGTGGGAAAGTGCAGAAAAGTCCCATTTACCTTCCACTCCCTATATACACAGGGTGAACACAAACCTGAGCTGTATTTTTACCTACTAATACTATGTCTGCTATAAAGGAAAATGCCTGGAATGGTTATTCTGTTCACAATGCTAAATCAGCTTGGTTATGGATTTTTCCCTCCTCAGGAAGTTCCATGGTTTAAAAAAAAACAATGAAAAAATAAAAAACTGCTTAGTCCCTTAAACCTGAAAGTCAAGATATTCACACACAGCATGGGCCAAATCCTGAAGGGCTTTATGATAGGTTTCTGCTGTACAGGGATGCCAAACACAGGAGGAATCTCTACACATGCACGGCAGAGAAAATCTCTGTGGCAGCTGTTCGCATCGCCTTGTGGAGGGAAGGGGGAGGAATTAGGTGTTTTGGGGCCCGAATCAGTAGCTTTGGACTGCACACAAAAGCTTCAGAGCCAGTGACAGAGCAGGGAGCAATGAGCAGTGTCCACTAGTCCTCAGCCAGCAGCCGGCAGCAGCCCAGTCGCAGGCCAGGGCTGTGGTTTGGAGGCCCCTGAGCTCTTGGGACTGAGGATTCCTTTTCCTCAGGCTGGCAGTGCTTCAGGCGTTGGAGCTTTTCTAACAGCCTCTACCCCATTTCTCAGGATTTGATTATGAACCAATTAGAAGGCAATTTTTTCTAAGACAGCATCCTTTGATTACATTAAGAGAAAACACTGAAGTGTTGGGGTTTTTCCCATCTTTATGCACAATTTTTGTTTTCCAGTGTATGAAATATTTGTTTGGGGGTTTTCTTGAACTTGCATTTCAGTGTCATGACAGTAAAGCTGCCTGCAGAAGTCCAGTAACTTTCTTACACTCTGCAGCCTAAGTGGAAGCCTCAGTTGGGCAAGTTTAAAATGAAAAGTTCTGGTGCTCGTTACAATAGCAAAACCTTTTAATAGCACCAGAGAGGCAGGGGAACTTCACCAGATAACTAAATCCATTGATCTCTAATCCTTTGGGCCATACTTACTGTGGAAGACTTGCATGCATGGCTTCAATCCAGAACCGCACGCTGCCAAAAAACGCTTAGTACGTTAGCAGCCAACAAAAATGTAAGAGGTCTGCTCTGCATGTGGGAAACAACATAAAAAGAAGTGGCTTTTTAGCTTAGTCTGACAAACGTTAGCATATAACACTGATATTAAAATGAAATGGCAGAAATTCTCAGTCATATCTTGGATGTAGGGGGACTTATACGTGCTAATTAAAAGGGACTGGGTGGCACTTTAGGCTGCTCTGTTGTAAGTTTCTTCTCAAGTACTCTAGTTCAAAACCTTCCTCAGGGAAGAAGCTGCTATTAATGTGCATTTCTTGCAGGCTGAAACATTAAAAAGAGAGATCTACTAAAGACAGATGCATTTCCTCCTCTATTTAGACACAAATACAGATGTTATGAATTCATATCAAATATATATCATTCTCTGTCTCTGGTGACTGATCTTAAGGAACTATAAAATCTAGCTAAATATATTTATAGCTTTATGGTAGTGCCTATACCCAGATAATTCTTAATGCACTTCTCTATAAATATCAATTAATAATGCACATCAGAGACAGGTCTGTGTTAAATAAAAGTTCATGTTATGCCTTCCAGGTACCACTGACAGTCTCAGAGACACTGTAAATGCAGAGATAGTATTTTTTTTTAATAATATCACTAAGTCATACTGACCCTTGTGGTTTCCTCTGTGTACTGGTACTTTCCACTTTTCAGCTTACCAATATTTTATTTGTGTATGTGCACACACACATGTATTGTATCCCATATGCAGCATATAAACTCTGTATAAATTACCTTTCAGAGCCTTTTTTTTTTTTTCAAAAAAATTCTCTGTGTGTGTCAAAGGACTTACAAATGTAATTCTTTTTGTGCACAGAATGGCAGGCACTGTATCACCTGACAAACACCCCAAACAGGACAAGCATTGATTTTTATTTGTATCAGGGTGACACAAAACCCACATGGATTACCTCAGTTCTCTAACTACAGCATTCTAATCTATTGCTTACAGGAAAGTTCCAGCTTTCCGAGGGCTTGTGCAACTCTTGTGCCTGTTGGGACCTCCTTCAAATAGTCAGAACACCAGCTGAAGATGGCCAAGGTTGAGGTGAGGTCATATCTTCCACAGATACCCCTTAATCTGGGACCTATTCCTGTTTGTACCAAGATGACCTAGCAAAGCCAGGCATATTCTTCAGCAAGTATCTCTTACAGTTCTAGAGCAAACTGGCTACACCATAATACTCAGAATTTGAGAAAGTTTTGGTCTAGAATTTGTACAAATAGTAAGACTGATATGTTTGTAGCTACAAACTGGACATGTCTAAATCATATTGTAAGCAAATATTTTTCACTCAAGTTCCAGCCTATGTTCAAATTCACCTTCTAATCTATCATGTGGACAAATGTCTTTGACTAGGCTTGAGGTTTAAATCATACACAGGAGTAAGCATGGCCGGAGCTACTTCCTGGTGTGTGCCCAAGGCATGGAACAGCCCACTCCATGGACGAGCAGGGCGCGCTCATATGACATGCACAACCTGTGCTTTGTGTCCCTGTCTCATCTCTGATGCCCTTCCACCAATGGTTTGGAGGTTGCAAGGTGCAAGGCATGCAGGATTTATGGGTTTCCTGGGCTTGCATCACCCTATGACAGAGCGGTTGCACCATGCTGTGATCAAAAGTCCAGTGTCCACTGATAAGAACACATGGAGCTGAGTCAGGGAAAACACCAGCCTTTACCCTGTTGCCTAGGCCAAGTTCTCAGGATGCTTTGTAAGGCCTGCTTCAGATGCTTCACTTCCCAAATCCAAAAAACACATCAGCTCTGTAGACTTGGTGAAATCAGGGAGAGGTAAACCACTTAGAACTTCACCAGAGGCAATCAACTTCTCACAAGCTGGGCTTTTCAGTCAGACTTTTGGCAATGTATCCATAAGTTAGAATGGAGCCACTAGACACTGTTGAAAAACATGTCATCTGCTTCCATGTGCTCGGAATTAAAGGCAGTTCACAGAGCAAAAGTAAGCTATTAATATCCTGTACTCATAATGGCTACATTTCTTTCCTTTTTTTGTACTTCTGAAAACCCTACAATAATCTCCAGTCCTAATTCTACCAGATCCCTTTCTTCTGGTTCACAATAATGAGATATTACAATATCCTCTGGAAGACAGAGGCACTAACAGAATGCACTCCAGCACTGCATGTTCTACCATACCACAGCACAATGGGACACCATTATTGGGAACCAAGACTGCTCAATCTTGTTATGTCCTTCCAGAGCCAAATCCTGCTTGACTTACTCATGCAAAAATCCTATTGAATTCAGTGGGCATTTTGCCTGAGAGGGGAGCAGTGAAGAGCCCTCCCTGTTATTTTCCAGGCTTTTCCCTGAAGAGGGGACTGAGCATTCAAGATGTTGAGTTTTACTCCTGGGAAGCATAGGACAATATATCTTCTCAGGAGAGCTCCTGTAACCCCTCAGACAAATTAATAAGAAACTATGATTTTTGATGAGCTTTGTATTTTCAGTTTTGTTTTGTTGATCCATTAAAACAAAGCTTCAAACAAATGCTTCAATTATAAACTCTTTTGATATCAGCAAGTTTTTTATTTACTTTAGATAAATAATAGTAGTTGCTTGTGAAAGACCCTCTAAAACCAATAGAAAAATATTTTTTCTGTTCACCCAAAAGTTGTAAGCTGCTGGGAGGGCTTTCTTGACACAGGAGAATGTTTGCACTATAGTCCTTCACACTAATTTCCCCTTCCCAGACTATGATGATATTTTAGTCCAAAGAGGACACGAGGTAGCTTACATGGGGGGATAAAAAAACCAACCAACCAACAAAAAAAATCAGAAAAAACCACAAACAAACAAACAAACAAAACCCAAACAACAACAACAAACAAAAAAAGCAAACACAAAACCCCCTTACTTTTAAAACATACTAGTAGCTTCTAACTGACCTGCTGAAAACTCAGGGCATTTTAATTTTCTTTGATTATTTAATCTAACAAGTTCACATGACTTGTTTAATCAGTTATTAGTTCCTGAAAAAATACAAATGAACCTATTAATGCATGAACTGTACCTAGATGATGATCCATCAACCCTTCTTTTTTGAACCCCAAGATCCAGCCTCTTGAATACGCATTGATTTTGTATATGATAATTTGTCAGGTTTCTGACAAAGCTCCAGACATGAAGCTCCAGATTAGACAATGGATTTAACACACCTGAGTGAATAATTTACAACATCCCTCAAGAACATTTGGATATTTTCACGTGTGAATTTCAGTAAAATTAGTCATAAGATCATTGATTCTTTCTCCCACCAAACTTAACCTAACAATTAAAATAGTAGATTTGTCACTCAACTACATTTTTTTGCAGCTCATTTCTTTTGTGCTTTTACAATGATTTCCAAGCATTTGGTGCCTGTTGCTCACCCAAGAACCTTAACAGTAGCAGCCAACCATAAATCTGTTTCTTTTCCAATAGCCATAAGAGTTTAAAATCAGTAAATCCTCCTTCGAAGATATTAAGGACTCTTTCAGAAGGTCAAGGCACCATCTGTAGACATATTATTGTTGATCCATTTTCCAGTTCATATTACCTAAGAAATAGTGGGTTGTTATCACCATTTGACTATATCCTCCCCTTCTCCCTCCCCACCCCAGTAAGACAGGGTATATATACACTGGTTTTGAGGGCAAATTTTGGACAGAATTTCCTGTAACAGATCAGTTCCTTAGGACATGAGTCTACCTTTCCCTCAGACTAAATATCCTCCAGCTGGTTCTGTTGAGAATCATGACATGCGCAGGATCAACAGGAGTGCCCTTCTTGGAAGGTTAATGAATAAATTATATTTTTTTTCCCTAAAAATTTCTTCTGATGTTTGAGTCAATGGTTGCAGCAGTAAAAATTAATTGACATGAACTTACATAAAGGAGTTATGTATCATGGTATTATATCTGCATGCCTACAAAATACCCCTTTTTTAATGGGAAATGAGGTATTGTTGTCAAAGACATTCATAAACAGGGAAAATAAGAGGAACATGTCATCTTCACTCAGATTTCTTAAATCAACTCTGTGACACTCAAACTCCACAACTAACAGAATAGCATCTTAGTGTGGCTTTCTTTTATGTTGTTTTGGATCCCATTTTCCTTAAGTAACTATACAAGGGGGAGATATTTACATCAGAATTAGTAAGCAGTGTTTCAGAGAGTTTCAAGAACACACAAGAAGTTCTTAACATCACATCTATTTAAACTGTCTCTGTATTTTCTTCCAAAACTGAATGTAGTATCTTTCATCACGCTATTGAGAAAAACTGAATTTCTTATGGACTGTTGGACTAGAGGTTGGATGGACTTTTGAGTGATCTCAGGCACTGATCAGCATGGCTACCCCATGAGTAATCTTAAAGTAACCTTAACTGGTAAGAGGACCAACTCCAGAATAAATTTAGACTGACTAAAACACACTTGGCTGGCACATGCTTGGCTGGCATAGCTAACTGGGAATTAAGTTGCTGAACAACCCAAGAATATACCTCCAAAAAAAAAAAAAGTAGGTGTTACCACAGGACATGTTCACATAATTTTGCTTATGTTAGTTCGCCAGGACAGCAAGGTGTGGTGATACATGCCTTAACCCTGGCTATATTGTCATGTGCTTGCAAGCCCAACTTCACTGTTGTTGCTGGATGGAAAAAGGTCGGGTATGCTTGAAAACAGTGCCTTGATTTTGCTGGGTAGACACTCCCTCACAAGCTTTGCAGCGAGAGCACTGTCTGTACCAGGCCATTTCCAGAGCCATTTCTACAGGTCTGTTTGATGCTGTTCTTGGTTCTAACTGGCATAAACAGCTCACTGAAATGATGGGGAAAAAGTAACTTTGCCTTCATTTTTCTAAGGCATTAACAGTAACAATGTTGTGTATTGGTGGAGCTCTTAGATATGTTTTAGTCTAGTATCACAATACCAGATGTATGTACACATCTTCCATTAAACAGTAAAGTAAATCCTAACCCAAAGTCGGTATCCTTTATTTGCACCAGGGTGTGTAAGTTCTTCATCTTTCGGGGGTTTTTTTTGTTTTTTTTTTTCCTTTTTGTTTTTCCTTAAACTGGTGAACTGCGACAGAGTTATTCTGTAACTTAACAAGTCTGCAAATTATTCTCATTTCCACCTTGGCATTACTCCTTACTGAGCTGATATAACTAGTATTAAGTACAAAACACTTTAGCAAGGTAGGATTTGTATATTTAGAAAGCTAGACCAATGCACAAAAGAAATTTCTGGCATTGGTTAAACAGCTCTACCCCTGAACTTTGTGAAAGTAGGATTGTTGAATTGAACTATTAGGTGCTGAAGTGTAGAGCAAGAAGAGACGACGTCTTTCATGTGATAATTGAAATAATTTCAATTCATTTTCTTCTTGGTTGGGCAGAAACCTGTTTTCAATAGTATAGAAATCTTGATGGAATCCATTGGCCTAACCAGTCATATACTGCAAGAAGTCAATGGACAAAAATAATATTCATCATCAGTTTATAATAGTGTTTTCTCTTCACAGAACCAAAACCATACAAAGGCAAAGTATATTATAAGAGCAGCTGCTACTCTGGTAGATACATGACCTTTGTTTTGTGTGACAATTACTGGGTTGGTGGAAAAATAAAATAAAAAAAAAACCGACAAATTTTTATGCTAAGATAATAAATTATAAATTATGAAAGTCTAAGGCACTAAGCAACTTGTAAGCAACAGTCCTGTCTCTTAGCAACGAGCCATGGAAAGCAGCTTGTTGATACGAATAGAGCAGACAGGATTGTTTTGCAATGATTACCACCAAGGAACTAAGAACAACATTTTAACACCTGCCTCAGGGCACTTCTGCACCTAGCTATCCATCTCTCCAGTGGCCCACAAAGCCTGGGCTGGATGCCAAGCGGCTTCTGAGTCCTGCCTCCTTCCCAGAGCTGGCCCACTACAACAAAAAGGACCCCAGAGGAAAGATCAAAGAGGTAGAGTTCAGGTGTGTTGCACACTTATGCCAGCTTCTATTTCTTTAAATGCCTTTTTACAAAAAATGCATGATCATTAGTGTAAATGTTTACTTTTTCCCTCTCTCTCTGCCCCTTTAGTGCTGTGTGTCTAATCTATAGTTAGCATTATGAATGAATACAGACAAGCATTTGATATGAAGCCAACATTTTTTTTAACTGTAGTTTTATTCTTAAATACCCAGCATTAAGAGTTGGAGCAACGATGTAATCAGCAGCACCTAGTTATTGTTTCACTGTTGTGCTGGTTTCAAAAACATACAAAGAACATATTTTCTGGAATAAAGTGTCTGCTAAGTCCCTGAACAAACATTAGAGGTGGCTCATTCATTCTCTCAGGTAGAACATTACGACAGTGAAGGGAAGCTGTAGAGAAGGATAGTAAAAGTTAAGGGGAAAAAGGGTGATGTGAAATCCAGGCAGATGAAGGACAAAATCTTAGGAGAGGAGCAAAAGTAAAAGAAAGGAAGGGAAGGAAAGGAAATAAAAATGGCGTGAAAGTAAAAAGAGTATGAAAACAAAAGATAGAAATGGGATAGCAGAGAAAGAGAAAAGAGAAAGAAAATATCATGAAGACACATACACAAGCTTTGCTGTTAGCAGAAGCAATTTCCCTCGCAGAAGAGAGTGCAGGGAGAACAGCTAAAAGGAGAATTTAATTCTGATCTGCTGGAAATCCATCATTGACTCATGAGACCTGGCAATTCTTCCAGTCCACTCTAAGCCCTAAGTGAGTTGGAGCACTGATCAAAGCCTACAGGCCAGCTTAGCCTCTAACCCCATCTCTCTCCACATTATACCTGAATTTATTAAGCAATGCAACTGTGCTAAGCACGTTTCTATCAACATAGCTTTCCTGCTGCTGACTGGAATGCACATATGCCAAACTTTTTTTCCTTTGCTCTGGACCAAACTACCCTTTACTTGCTAAGGATACATGAAGTTGAGTCAGAATATATTTGTTTCGCATGAGGCATTTACTTGGAGGCCAGAGTCCCATTGCAGAAAGCCAGGTTTTTATTATTGTTTTTTTTAATTCCATATCAAGAGCAGACTGATTGAAACTAAATTTGCTAAATATAACTATTGCCTTTGCTTCATAAGCACATTAAATGAATGCATGCATTGATCCACCTCAAGAAACTCTCTCTTTTCCCTGATGCAAAATCCTGAAGGATTTGGTCATTGTGTCTTATGCACCGTTAAGGCTCACCAGGCAAAAGTGGGCATTCTCCTTCACTTTTCTTTTGGGTGATTGAATATGAAGTCCAGCTCACTGCACATCCTTATGTGAGATAGTTTAACACGGTACCTCGAGGCTCTGTGGTCCCAGAATGCAGCGCAGCTCACTGGCAGTAGTTCAGCTGAAGACTAAACATTTGGCTCAGTGACAGCAGAGCTGCCAAGAGTTGGCAACAAGAGACTCACAGGGAATCAGCAGGCTGCTAAACCCTTTCACATTTTTAATTAGATCCACACACCCATGTCTTTGAGCTATCATAAATATACAGATGACATAGAGAGCATTATTTGGGGTAAGGAAAAAAAAAAGAAAGGAAAGAAAACTGTACTGTGGTATCTCTTACCTTATTAAAATAATTTACCTACAGCTAGTCTTTGGAACTGAGGGGGGAAAAAAAGGGGGTTGTGACATTTAACTCAGATAAAAGTCTCTCTCTGCCTGCAGTTGAATTCACCCTGCACATTGAAGATGCAGGGTCCTGAGATGACTGACACGTTGCTTTAGCTGCAATAGCATCGCCAGAAGAGGGCATTATTGGCAGCAACTCCAGTGTGTAATTTCCCAGAAGAGCTATACATTCAAGCTCTAAGTATTCTTAGGTGTGTATCTTGCTATGATGTTGTTGTTAAAAATATTTGGTTTGTTGGGTTTCCCCCCCCCAACCTGTTTGCTCTGTTGTTACTACTTTCTAAGCACACCTTGATATATTCAAAACACTTTCATCTATTTTTTATTAATTTCTGAAAAGACATTTTCCCAGTTCAGTTCTTCCTAACGTTTCTTTCTTCCTGATTCTCCTGTTCTCCTCCCTCCTTCAAAATAATGACAAGGCTTGGTTGGTTTTTAATTTAATTCAATTCCTTTTTTTATTAACTATTACACAGAACAATTCCCCTGCCACTCATCACTTTATTCATCTGACACTGTTGAGATCTACAGCAATAAAGACATATATCAAATACATTTTATATTGGCAATTGACATCATTATATAGGACGGTCCAATCTATAGGGTTAAAAGATCTCTTCTTCTGTCCAGGGACAGTGACACTCAAAGTATTATCTATCATCTCGTTTGTTGTAATGTCTTAACATTTTATTCAGAGCAAAAACTGTAGCTGTATCATCAACCTGCAGCATAAAAACACGCACAAAGAATCTTTGCAAATGGCCTGGAAGGGCTAGGCTTCTCTTCCTGTATTTATCCCAGTTTTAAAGAAAATCTAATAATGAAACGAAATCCTTGAAATGCTGTAGAGGGAAAAAGGAATCGCATCTTGTCCTGCCTCCAAGCACAAATTTTATAAATAGACACTACTGCAAACATCAAAGAAATTGCTGTGCAGAGAAACCAACAAATCATGTATATTTTACATTGCCCATTTATTCCAAACTGTGTTAGCCACACACTGCTAGTTAACTGTGAATGCACAAACCACAGTCTCTCCATTCTGGACATTTGGAAAGTTGTTTGAGTCATCATTGTTTTCTTCTCCTATATAAGTTAAACTTAGACATATCTTACTTCCCCTGACTTTTTTCCTCTGTGCTTCACCACAAACTGAGAAGTCCAGAGTGACCCAGTACTTTTATCTGCTTTTGAGCCCATGGGAGTTCCTTGGTACACATTTCAGCCCACAAGATCTGTGACCATCACCAGCAAATCTGCTCTACCGTGTACCCAGGAGCTTTATTTCTCCCTTAGTATGGACTCTGCTCTGCAACAAAGAGCTGAATGTATAGGAAGTACCTCTTACACATGGAGGCAGGAGTTGGGTCTAGGGAGCAGGATGGCCCTTGGGCTATGCAGAGGGAAGTCTAATTGAGGTAGTTCTCGCTTCAGTATGTAGCGGAAATGTTCAGTTTTGACCTCCCTTGGCCTTGCTTTTCTTTACTCCTTATGTCCACCATAGTACTGCAAAAATGCTTTAATGGTCTACAGGGTAGCCAAAGGGAAAAGAAATATCCCCACATCTTGCCAGAGCCTCAGTTACTAGGAGGCATTTCACTGGCAAATTTAGTTGTAGGTAGACTGTGCCGTTACAGAACTTCACACCGTAAAGTTATGAAGTAAGACATGTCAAGGCTTTTAAATCACTGTGTGAGGCATTTTTTTAACATTTGTAAAATTATTAGCAAAATAATACTGCTCTCTTGCTTTGGGCTACCGGCGTACAAGTGAATAAATAAAAATAAAAAAATATGAATAAAAATAAAAATAATCCATTGGCCTATCAGTTTGCTGTTGCTATTAATAAGGTACCCTTCTTAGGGGCAGATTCTACAAGAACTATTT
Source organism: Oxyruncus cristatus (assembly GCA_013399855.1). Classification (NCBI taxonomy): domain Eukaryota; kingdom Metazoa; phylum Chordata; class Aves; order Passeriformes; family Cotingidae; genus Oxyruncus; species Oxyruncus cristatus. Next base: position 1,815,930 of record VXAY01004929.1, on the reverse strand, counting down.
ATGTTGAAGTGAAAAAGAAATTTAAAAAAAAGAAAAGAAAAAAAAAGATTTTACAAAAAAATGATGGAAGAACCTGCCCTGAAAATTAACCCCAGATTTTCACCAAACTACCACATGATGGAAACTCAAGAACATTTCACAGGTACAGACACAGCAAAAACATCTGTTAATAATAGTACTAATAATACTGTTTCTCATTATTAGCTATGTTATAAAACAGTTTTCTTTGATAGCAAAACCATCTTGTTAATATCTTCTGTGTGAGTTGTATCAGGATTAAGTAAGCAAGTTTCAACATAATTAATACAAGTGATCTTGTACCTCAGTTACATGTGTCTTATCTGGAAGAGGGATTTTAACAGAGATGTATTCTTTGATGAAGTCTGGGCTTTAGTTTATCAAACATTCAAAAGAAGGAGTGGTACCTCTTTTCTTCCCTCTCTTTCTTCCTTCTTTTCCTCTGGAAGGTACCTATCTTGATACTAACCAGCCCCAAGCATGTTTAGTGTAACTGTCCAACGGTGGTAAATACCTGTGCTGATTCATTAAAATTCTTGTTCAGATCTAATCAAAACCTGGATGTCAAATCTGCGGTCTGCCCATGCAGGCTTCCCCACACCAGCCTTTTTCAGACCTGCCAAGTTACCACGCCTCCAGCTATTAACAATTTTGTTCACAGGTTTCAGCAGAAAAATGGACAAGTGGGAATAAAGGATGGAAAATCCTGTTTAAATCATCTACTCCATCGCCATGTCACTGCTGGAAACTTTGCTAAATTTAAAGACTTTGCTGTCATCAGTGCTAAAAGAGGTTTCTGTGTACAGCCTTTGATGCACCAGATCCGTGCAGCAAGCTGTTAAGAAAGATGGGGTAGATGGGTGTGATTTTGACCTTTCCAGAATGAGTTGTTCCTCTGTGGATATAGAAAGACCTAAACCAGAGTTCATATGTGTTGGTGCATGAATATTTCCATCAGCTCCAGTGGACCCTGGGACAGCCCTGAGGGGAAGGAAACCAAGAATGAGGGCTTGTGTTTGTCCCCACCACCAACATCCCATACTTATACACCCAGATTGAAGCAAGACTGTGTAGACCTGGGCTTGGACTGTTCTTTTGTGGGCAGATGGGAGAGAGATTACTCTGCTGATGTTTTGAACTGTCTAGGCACAAGATATCCATCAAAGCTGAAGCTGGATAGTATAGCACAGTGGTGCCTCTCAACACCTTTCCCTGCAGAGATCATTCACCTGAGCACGACATGTAAAACTTCAAGCACATAACATTTGGTTCAGAGCTGGGTACCTATGACACTTGGAAAACTGGCAGAGTGCTGTAAGATATTGTCAGCAAACTGTAAGTGAAACGTGACCTTCTAATGCCCAAGCACAGCTCAGTTTCAGTGTTTCCCCTTTCCAGCACTGAAAATGAAAGGTGGAGGAAAACAAAGCAAAAATGTTCCTTTGTGCCACCATAAATCTGGTTTAGAGATGCTCTGCTTTGGCTCAGCCACCAGTCAGTCCTTCTTGGACTCCTTAACTTAGAAAAATGGCTAAAGGACAGGTTTGGCACATCCTCCCTCTAGTCCAGTCCACCCCTTTCATATCCCAGCCAGGAAGCAGACTAAATTCTAGACCTTGTGATGGCAGAACTCATCAGGGAGCACAGCACACAGAACGTGCCTGAGAGCCCATTACCAGGTACTGCTTGGTCTGGTTGCACTGCAGAGGTCAGAGTTGTGATCTGACAAACTGGGCGTTAGCAAGCGTAACTTATACCTGTCCTCAAAATTTTCATGCTTGGGCTCAGCCACTGTAATGTTAAACTAAATTGTTGGAAAGATTTTTTGGCTCTGAAAAACACGTTTCAATCATGTTTATTTCCCTTTGTGGCTCCACCTAAAGAGGCATGTCCAGGAAGCATTTATTTTAAAGTAAAGAGACAGCTTTCATAGTCTCTTTCATCTTTTAATGAGACACAAAAAATATACTACTAAATCAACAGCACTGAATCCAATTAAAATATATGAAAAATGATATCTGGTTTACTGTCAGACTTTGCAGATGTCTTGCATCTTACAGAGAAAAAAAATCCTATATACTTGCTTGTCAAAATAAAATAATTTAAATATTAACTTTTTTTCTGGTTTGTTATTTAAAAAAATCACGTTTTTTAATTGCTAACATATATTCATATTGTCCTCATTTCTGTCAACCAAACAGTTCTAAAAAACCTCATTTTAGCAAGCAAATTTATTACAGTTATAAATAAAGTGATTATGTTAGCAGCTGTAAAATGTTCCAATATACATTGCAACTGTCCCTCCAGTAAAGGTTCTAAACATACCATTACATGCTAACATTACATGCTATGAGCATGTGTTAGTCCAGGTTTAGGAAAACTAATTTTCCTCAAAACAGCTTTAACCAACCCAAAAGCTAAACTTGCTCCCTCAGAAGTCACAATAATAAAACTCCATTCAGTTCAATCTTAACTAGACTTAGAGCAAGAAAATTTTAAACAAATAAAATGGACACCAGAAGCTTCTTAACGCATGCAAGAAACATCCTGCCCCATCCTTCTCCAAAAATTCCCTCATCCCTAATGTATTTAAAATTAGGAAAAAAATTTCAGGGACTTTCCTGTAATAAGCATATAAGTTTGAAAATACAATCTAGGTGGTGTTTTGTTTTTTTTTTTAATTCCCATTCAGAAGTACTGCAAAGGGTTCATTTAGTGTGGAATATCTGATTTCAGACTTCCCCTCTATTTTATCCTGAAGGTAGTATTGGTACACTGAAGGCTGAGAGGGAAAAATCCCAAAGCCTGTGAATTTTGTCTTTGACTTCCAAGAGGCCAAGATTTGTCTCTCAGTAGTCCCTTTTTTATAGATCACAGTATCACCTTAGACCTTTTGGCCACAGGATTGCACTGGAAACTTTTATTTAGGTTTCATCCCTTTCTTCTCCCCTTGCCCTGCTTCATGCCCTTCTTTTAATCTGAGTTTAGAAGGGTGTAAGAGCAGACTCAGTCACCAAGGACAGGGCTTTGGGATTCAGAGAAGGGAGCATTGCCCTTTACCACAAGTATATCTGTGGATTAAATTTAGTGGGCTTCAAAGAAGTCTGTCAGGACAAGCTGAGTTTGGCCTGCCTCAGCCTTTTCTCCACTAGAAGAGTTTCTTACAGATCCCTCAGCTGCCAGTTCCAGATATCCTATAAAACTAAAGCTGAGCACACGCCTGTGCTACCATACAGACACCACTGACTGATGTGTGTAACTCATTGCCAAAATGTAGGAGCAGAAGCATGCAAAGTAATCATTGCAGCAACTATGCATTTAAAATTTAGCTTGTTTTCCACTAACAAACAGAAATAACATCCCATCCCACTTCCATCCAGGAGGTAGTAATACTGCCAGCTAAACTTCCTAAGATTTCTATTCAGCCATGAACCAAAGAATGCTGAAACCAACAGGAACTTTTCCTATTCCAAAGAGTGTTTCACAAAGGGCAACTGCAAGTCTTCTCCCACCCACACCCAGAGCAAGGTTCCCTCATTTATGAAATGCCCATAACTAGTGAAGATGTTTTCATTCCTTCCTTCCCTGGCAAAGTCCCAGGTGCAAGCAGCAACAAGCACAAGAAGCCTGATACATAATCCTCTGAGCCTGACTCCAGCATTCTTTGCTCCTCACATGACAGATCAGATACTTGGTCAAAACATCTCTGACAGTGCTATCATCCCTCTAATAGCAAGGTAGCCTGATTTTGTAGGGAAAAGCTGGATCTATTTGCTATTGTTTTATTTATTTGCCCTGAATTGCCTCCAGACATTTACTGTATTAATCACCTCTCTTTGCTTCATTTCTACTCAACATTTTCATCTCTAAATAGAAAAAACTTGTCATTGACAGGCACTTTCTCCGAAAAAAGTTAACACGACTTCTTCTATTAAAATTAAGCATGCTGCGTCCACTTTTCTTAGAAATTGTGTCCTGGCTGAATCTGAGGCAAGAAACATTAAGAATGCTCCAGCCATCCATCATATCAGTGATTCTGAAATGATTAAACCTGAAGTGAGAGCAGGTTTACGCAGTTTGAGGGTGTCAACATGGATATTTTGCCTAACTCAAACTATCCTATTTACCTGTGTCACCTTCTAAAGAAACCAGACTCAGAGATACATATTCTCATTTTAATTTGAAAGTACCATGCAGCATGTTCTGTTTCTCACCCTTCTGTTCTTATTTCTCACATCTCTCTGAGGTCCGGGTCTGACCCTTTTGTTGTTTTTTCTTTTTTTTTACACAGGACAGTAAGAACAAGTCAAGAGACAAACTGGACTGTAGTTCCAACTTTTCATTGTCCTTCTTGGTATCCTTAGGAAATTACTTTACCTTCCTGCCCCTCTGCTTCCAGTCTCACTCCTTACTTGCAAACACAGAAAAGATCATATTCTTCACTCCATGTTTGCCTGATGCATTCAAGTGAGATGTTGGTGGAGAAGGTAAAATAGCCTCTGTATTATCTCAATAAATTATTATAAGACCCCTAATCCATCCACTGTCATTAATGTTGAGAGAATATTGAATAAGTCAGTCCTCCGTTTGTATCAGTGTTCTAATGTGGAGGGAACATTTTCATCTTTCTTATCTAGTTTGTGTGCATCAAATTTAAAGAAAAAAAAAAAAAGATATACAGTGTAGAAAATTCAGTCAGGGATTTCATTAGGTCCTTTTCCAGGGAAAGGAAGTCACTGGTAACATCATGAAGAAACACAAACAAGAGGCCCCTAGTAGGGACTCTTCCTCTCTTTTCTTCACCAAGGGTTGATGATCACTTCACAGGCCATTTCAATGTCTGTTAGTGTTGAAAAAAGTGTGTGCAACTGTGACCTAGATGAATAATGGTGGTAATGCTTTTACCCCAAATGAGAGGCAGCATTGAAAGCATCTGACATGAGGCAGATGACATAATGTTGATGCCACCACCACTGCAGCTGTGGGCTGGCAGAGGGGCTGCTCTTTTTGTTATTTAGCCAATCATTAACAATAAAGAGAACAACTGGTCAATACCTTGTATGGTCACCTCCATGGTGAATTCTAGTGAGCAGATATTAGATCAGTCTGGTGGCTTTCAGTACTGCACAGCCAGGTCACTTGAATGTGCCAACTTCTGGCATGATTCAGTGTTATTGCCTGCTGACAGAGGAGTGCTGCTGAGACAAGTAAGAACTGGGAAGTGAAGGATAATGAAGATGCCCTTGAAACTGTTTTCAGGAGCTGTACCAGTTTCATGGGAAGTTTTTAATTCCAGGACAGAAGCTACTGTTGCATTGGCTAATATCAGGAGGAGTATTAAATGATGATGGATGTGTGAAAATGACACACCAAAACAAAACAGCACACCCCGTTTCTTCCCTTGGGCAGAGTGGAAGAACAAACCACATGTGACAGTGTCAGTCATGTTGCTTAATGGACTGCTCTGGGACTTCCAGATACTACAGTGATGTGGACAACATAAGAACCTCTTTGGGGCTGCATAGCATAGTAGTAAAATGATGAAAACTTGGAGGTCATGCTCCAGGTTTTAGAAGACAGCCTGGAAAAGCTCCGTTTCATCTTTTTGGCATGGTAATTTTTATTTGCATGTTGGTCTAAGAGTACCTCAGAGAAGTCCTCTATGTGGTTTCTATAGAAAATTTATGAAACACGATGGGATTTATGAGGGGGGGAATTAGTCTTGAATTATTTCAACATGAAAGAAGAAGAAAAAAGTACAATTATTGTCATAATGTTCCATTTCTATATTTTCTAAATGAAAACTGAGATGTCCTATTTAGTGATAACTTTCTAGTTTGGCATCTTAATAATATTATTGTTAGAAAAGTAAAGAATTCAAGAGATAAAGAAAAATAACATGGAATTGTTGAAGGAAGAGTGTTGATTAACATCCACACATTTGTAATCAAAATTATTTGAGAACCCTTTTTATATTTCTGTACTTATTCCTTATTTAATTTTATCTTGATGAGGAAAAATACTTCTTATCCTATTCGGCTTCAGATGTTCGATTCTTGAGTCTCTGTGAGATAATGTAGAAAGCCACTGTAAAGACGAGTATGTGGAGTCTCAGGTATTTGAGGTCTTTTCTATAGCAGAGATGTCCTCCACCAGTATGTTTTGATTTGTTAGAGCAGTGTGCTGCATTTAAAGTTAGCCTGAGTGTCTAACAATTGGTTTGGATCACAGTTTGGACAGTAGACCACAGAATAGGAGGACTAAACAAAATCATGTTCCTGGTCTTTCACAAACACAAGAAGAATTATCTAAAATTCACTTCTCCTTTCAATAAGGAAACTATGTCACAAGTAGATACTGTATTTTTACAGTGATATTCAAAATTTGGGGAAACTTTAGCATTAAACAGAAGACATGCACAATATCTAACATAAAACCCTGAACATTTTTCAAGTAGGAAAATCACAAAAGAAAACTCAGCCAAGGTTCAATTCATATGTAAAGTCAATGGCAAATTGTTTTATAACAATTTCATATTGTTCTTTCATCTTGTTCTTCTAGTCCTCAAACTGAAACCACGAGTAAGGAATAAAGGACAAGCATGCAAACTGCCAAATGGTAAACAAATACAGTAAGTAACAGAATACACACATCCAGGTGCCTATGTGTTTTAAAGTCTCTTTAATAAGTCCTCTAAAGGGAAACAATAAGTCAGAGTTCTTTTAGAATAGCATAGCATATGAGTTTCCATGCACAAAAAGGAGAAGAAAGTGAAAGAAAAGCTTAATCTTTTCTGTAAAACATTAACCACATTCCTTCCAGTAAAAATTATCAAAAGGAAAATATGTAAGGAACCAAGCTTAGAGATATAACTTGTCTTGAAATTGTAAGGGTCACCTCTCAAAACATACATTATCTATTTAAAATACACTGATGTTATCCACCACCTCAATGGTATTTATAAACCCTTTGTCTCTTTTCTTCTGTCATTGTATTTTGAACTCCTGTTTTTTCCCAGTCTTCAGTCCTCCACTACAGGAAAATAAAAAATAAATAGATAAAAAAACCCCCAGAACAAAACAAGAAACCCCCAAACAAACAAACAAAAAAACCCTCCAAATACAAAAAACCCTCAAAACTTAGAAAGCTGAAAATGCCTATTCAACCACCTTCAGCCTCATATGAACCTTTCAGCAACTTACTGGAAGAATAAAGAGCCAGGCAATCTTTAAAGCATCTTAATTGTTCTCTGAGTGTAATAGAACCCTCAGGAGACATGACCCTAAGTTGGCTGTAAATCACACTGGATTCCATGGACTGTGGTGTTTCCCCCTGCCTATGGTACATAGATGACATTAAAGTAGATTATTAAATCACATGCATGCTTACTTTTCAAACAGACCTTATAAGTTCCTTCCTTTTTTTTCTGTCTTTTCCCAAAGAAAGGTAGGAAGTGGATATGAAAATGGCAGGGGAGCAAATGGTTTCTTGAAAATGGAAAGGGGGTGAGAAAACAGTAATTAATCTGCCATGTCCCTTACAATTTTTTTTCTACGAAGGCCTAGTCAATCAATCTACTTCCCATCTGTCTACCATTGCCCTTTTACCACCAGTATATCATCCATTCACCCACAAACTCATTTACCAGTTGTCTTCATTCCTTTCTTGAATTAAGACTCTGCCAACCTGAAGTGATTCAAAATCTTCCTCCAAGTTGTGCCAAACAGCTTCTCAGAAACCTCAGGCACACACCTATCCTCTAGGCTGAGAACTGCTTCTCTCCTCATTTAACCTTGCCAGAGCTCAGCACCACACCCTTGGCTCTGGTCCATAACCACTTTTCTGTCTCCAGCACAAGAGCACACCAGCACACTATCCTCTAACACGAATAACCAACTCAGATGTTTGTTCTATTATGAGACAATACTTACTGAACTTTAAGGAATTCATGTGCTGTCAGCCCATAATGATCCTGCTTACAACTAGTATTGAAAAGCACATAGAATATGAAGAAAACACTGAAAATCCTAACCTTTACTCCTACGGGGAAGAAAGAAAACTGCTCTACCAAAGTTGTCTCTCCTCTGCCTTATGTTTGTATCTATATGGTAAGAGGCTTTCTTGCCAGAAAATAGATCTTTCAAGGGGGCATCAGCTCCAGACCTGAAAGTATTGGCCAGTTGTACTGCCCCCAAAAATATACTAGCAGGCTGTGACTTAGTTTAACACATCTACAATAATCATCTGCCCCTCTTCTACTCTGCAGTGTACATACCCTCTCTGTTCACATCAAGTAGCTTAAAAGGGATAGTGAGGCACCAACCAACCAGACCCAGAACAATCAACCAGTGCTAGGTAAAATAATTGTGTTTATAAAGCTGTATGCAAATAGATTTATGGACAAACATGGGGCCAAATTCTCCATGAACATCATTTCCTGTAGAAACATTTTCTGGGAAACTGAATTGGGATTATATGGTGAAAATCTCAGGTACTAATTACAATACAGGAAATTATATTTAAATTTAAGCAGCAGCTGTTCTACTTTCAAGGTAATCAAACACTTGAACCAGTTACCCAGAGGGGTGGTGTAGTCTCCATCCTTGGAGACATTCAAACCCAAAATAGACATGGTTCTGGGTAACCTCTTCTATTTGATCCTGCTCTGAGATGGGGTTTGGACTATTTGGCCTCTAGAGATCCCTGACAACCTCAACCACTCTGTTGTTTTTGGTTCTGGGGTGACTTTTGTGCTTTTGCGCTTTCTCAAAGGCAAATACATCTGCCATGAGGACAGAACATAGCACTATGTACATAAGCTCTCTGCCTCTCCCACTAGTACTGTGCTGGTCAAAAGCAACCACTGTCAGACAAAGACATCAGAGGTGTTTCTTTAAAGATCCTTGATGTTGAATCTTGAAAGGGCAGATGGAGGTTGAAGAAGGCAGGGAAATGTAAATGGGCACATGAACCGCAAAGGTGCAAGATACTGTTTGTTCCTGAGTCTTACTGGCTCATTCCCAGTCTCGAGAGCTACACCACAACATGGAAGAAAGCTGTGTTTGGTGCACAGCTGCAGCAGCAAGGCACTGCAGCACGTTAGGCAGGGTAACAACATCCTGTGGCTGACCACCTCCTAAGGTGCCTTGCTCCCCCACCAGCTCCAAAGGGAATCTAAGGTAAATGAATTCAATCCCTAAGATAGTTACTTTACTGAAGTGCCTAAAGGCACTTGTGTAATGTGAACTGATAGGTGGCGCTGATCCTCTTAAAGCTGCCTTAGGGAGCTCAACTGCCACACCACACCACTTCAAGGCTCGCTTTAATGCTGCAACTTTGGCATCCCATTTGAGGAAAATAGTATTCCCATTACACTCTCACAAACCAGGTGGCTTATATTGCATTAAAAAGTTTTTCTGCAAGGAAAGCAGAAGGGTGGGAGATGAAAAATAAGTACTAAAGAAGCACAGAGCACCCACCGGAGCTTCCTTAGCAAAGATTAAATGCCAGAGATTCAGTCAACACTAAGAACAGCTATGGAGTAGTATGCCTGCAGTTCCCTTAAAAACTCAGTATAGTCTGTTACCACTTTAAATATTAGAATTAATTGAAGAAAATTGAGAAACCAACTCAGATTTGACCTCTGGGTATTCTGCTCAATAAGTGCAAGTGTAGCCCAAAGGCACATAAACCAAGGAAAATTGTTAACCCACTAGGTGCTGTCTTAATATATTTAAGGTACAAACCGAACATCCTACAGTTTTAAGGCAGTTTATTTTGGTCCTAGGAAGCATGCTATGCATCTCACTTTCCAGGAGGACAATGGAGTTCTATGACATGAGGTTACTTACGGTACAGATGGAGTGCTGGTTGATTGCATAATGGTCTGGTGTTGGAGGATTCAAACATGAGCTGTCTTTATAGATTGGAAGCGCCTGTCTTGCACCATTTCCAGGTTTGTTGTCACTCATCATATTTGAGGGAATGCTTCATGAACCAATAATGCATCTGTGCTGAAAATGTTCCACAGGAGCTGTCAACCATCCTATTAGCACACACACTGACACTGGCCACAGCTGAATCTCTTTAAACATGCCAGTCTTAAAATAAAAAATAGTTTTATTGAAGGATGTACTTGGCATTTTTCAATATTAAAATAATAAATAAATAATGTCATATTTTCTGTTAAAAATTTAAAATGCAACTGTATCTATCTGGACTCACTTTGCAGACATGCATTAATTCATTTAGATACAATATCTGAAAATCTCTGAACTTGTCAGCAATGTGCATCTCTTAGTGAAAAGTAGATTTTAACATTCTATATTTTCAGTTGCTAATGACCATTAAAGGCACTATAAACACATATTCTATATAAAATTTAAAATGGGGTGGATTTTTTCCCCCTAAATTTGAGCTTATTTCTACTTTGTCAGTCATTCTCCAGAATGTGGAGTTCTGAAGTGTCCAAGACTCACTGTTCTGCTTCTAATCAGGCTAAACATATATAAATGTAACCACTTTAAGGAATGCAAACTGAGGACCTTCCATATTCTGCACTGTAATCTATGTTCCATTCTATGTTCCATCTCAAGTATTATCTAAAAATGTTTTCATTTAACTGTCTTTATTAGTAAGCCACTGGGAACTGAGCAGACTTCCACTTTAAAGATGCAGCTTTTGTGACCAACCTCGGAGGAAAGGATAGGAACTCATAGGCTACTCACCAAGCGATCTCTGGTTGCTGATGTAATCTGTCCTACCCTCATCCATTACACAAAAGTTTTGATTCTACCATGGAGAGTCATGATCAATGCAGAAAAAGCTGTATTTGATCAAGCCTGTGTACAGCAAGATAGAAACTTTGAATCATTAGACTGAAGTTGGGTAGGAAACTGTATTTTATTCCTGAATGTTCTTATTATATTAATAATTGTTATCTAAACAAAAATTAATAATGTGATGTCATTGCAAAGAGATAATTTTGTGGGGTGTCTACCCTGTGTAGGGCACAGAAGGTAATCCTTTGATTATTATTCTCAAGCTTTGGGAGTGCTGAAGTACATAGACATCAGGAATACATTGGCTGACTAAAGAGGTTTTTACCCATGAAGAATGTTGAAATGTTTAGTTAAGAGCAGGCGGAAGGGGGAACATAATACATTAATTCGATTCCTTATTTCAGTTTATCTTTTGTTCCTAGTTTAAATCAATCACAAGCATTGTGATTTATAGGGCTTGTCCCACCTAAAGTAAAGCCCCCACCCCAGCACCTGGACACACTAGGTGCCAGATTGTCCTTTTGCTGCGCTTCTGCAGCAGCAATGGTAGCAGCATCCTTGTTGCTAATTTGACCCTCTCTCAACCTATTTTAACTGTAGTTCCAGAACCAGAGATGGAAAAGAAGTAAGCATCTCTTTTTGCAGCAGTGGAGTTGCGGCTTGAACATTAAGTCAAAATCCCCAAACCCAGCAAACTTCAATGTGATGGTATACAGTAATAGGTCTCATATTCATGGTTTACAAACTTCCTTACTGGGAGTCTTTTGGACCAAATCACAATTAGGGATAGCATAAGCACAGCTGACTGTCAGCTGTGATCTTGGACAGGGCAATCTCATGAGGAGATAATGATGTTGCTGCAAGCATTAAGTGTTCTTACAGGCACCAAATACTCCTCTGTCTGCAGAAGATATTCAAAGGCATCCATTAAATAATACCTTTCCCCCCAGTACTCTCAAACTATTTTGCAAACTATGGAATATCATACCACTGAGATGAAAACACTTTTTAAGCTTTGGAGAACTTATGAAATGTTTCATGAAATGTTGCTCCCACCTTTAATGGAGGGAATGATCTTTGTAAGACCTTCTCTGTTTTGCAAGGATTAAGAACTGATTTGGTCCAACTGGCACTTGAAGAAGCAGTTATGACCTATTCCCAGCTCACTAAACACTCCATTGAGAATTCCAAGTAGTTATAGATGACCCACTGCTCCCCTCAGCTGTCACCTTCCTGCATCCTGAGCAATGGTAGAAACTGAGACTTCTATAATACCAGCCTTTTCCAATGCCTCTTTATATTAAGCCAGGTCAGATGGGGTCACTGGTCTTTGATCTACTCTATTTCTTCATTCTTGTTTGAAACTACCCAATCTTTCTCACTTTCCCATAACTCATGACAATGAAAGCAGCAGCTGTCTGCTCCACTTTCTGACTAATAACTTCTCTTCAGAGTGGGAGGCAAACCCAGTTTTATTTTAAATGCAGGATTTTTTGTCGTAAAACCAAGCACTAATTGCTTCATGTTATGCTTGTCTCCCCTCTTTCTCCAGGAATACCTGCAGACCACCTCTGTTTTCCCTTTGCCTGTTTTTACCCCTCTTCATTTCTGTGCAAGAGCAAGAAGCAGAACTTTGCTACCTTTGTGATTATTAGTGGCCCTGGGTTCATACTGATTAGTCCCAGTGGCAGAGGGTTAATGAGTTAAGTGTGCTTATTCAATTAAGCCACCTCTTTGTTTAAGCTCACATAAATTTTAACCTGATCGCTTCAAAATTACCTTTGGCACTATTCAGTAATAGAATAAATTGAATAAATTGAATCAAAAGAAAAATGAAAGCCTTCTTAGTTCTTAAGTATGTGTGTACTTGATTTGCCCTCAGTAAAATAAATGGATAGAAAGCTCAGTAAAAATATTCTGATTCTGAGTTGATATAGAGTTTACATCATGGAACATGGGGAAACTGGCATCCTTTTGGGTCCTGGCCTAATGTGTGGAAGTATTTGGCACTCTTACAAATTTTACGTTGTTTTTAGTAAAAGTTATTCAGTTATTTACTTTCCTAAAAATGCCCTTGGACTACACCTGACTTACATCAAGCACTTCAGTGCATTAACTTGAACAGAGGATAAATGAGTTATTTCACTCGTAATAGTGGAACACCTTTTCTAACACAGCTGCAGAATCCAGCAATTTAGTTTCCACAAAGTTGCATTTTTGGGACCATAAAACAGTTGTGGATATGATACTGCAGCATGCAAGATGGACTGACTACAGTGAAAGCACCACAAGATGTAGTGGAACAGTGGAACACAAAGATCTTTTCATCTGTAAATAAGATGTTGAAAGAACAGACACTGGATCCAAGTCCATACTTTCCTGCAATGAGCATTTGGCGTATTAAAAAGGTATTTGATTTTGAATGCTGATTATCATTGAGAAGCCTCACATTTGAATATCTCTGATTAAATGAAGGACTTTCATAATGGCATTACTAATTACATTTGTATACACACTGACTGCCCTTTAAAAATACCCTCTTAAGGTAAGTTTCACCTCATCTAACATTAATCATTTAAAAATTAGGCATCTAGTCTAAGCCAATTATCTCAGCTGCCTCTATATTCAGTGAAGAGAGACAGACACCACCAGAGCGTGATTCATTCCACCAGTTTCAGAAGGGGATGGATCTATTGGTGATTTGTTCCACTTATATCATGATGTCACCAAGCACAACTAAATGAAATGACTCCTGCCCTGAGTACAAATGAGAAGCTGGATGAAGAGAAAAAAACACAAAAAATAAAACCCACAGAAAACCCGCTAAATGAATTAACAAAATCTTTCCAGTAATGCCATATGAAGTAGGGTTTTTAATGAAAATTAATGTAATGTTATTAATCCATAAGGTTTTTGGTTTTTTCACATAACAAGGATATCGTTCTTAAAACTGATGATACTTTGATTATATTCAGTAGCATACAGAATGCCCCAACCTGACAAAAAAGTGAAGTTATTGTACTAAGAAACTTTCAGCAGGCAAGCAACATCAATCTCTCTGCATTAGAATGATTTAAGTCCATTCTCTTGGGGATGATTCCTAAAGATTTCTATTGGATTGCAATAACAACACCTTTAAAAATATCTGATGTATTTTGATGTTTCCTCTCATATTTGTAGGTAAATTACCAACTGGAGCATACTCATTGTAGTTAGAAACTTTAGAAAACTTTGCTGTCTGGTGACTTGCTGCTATTGGTAATGTCACGTAAAGGGACATTTACCTGATTCACTCCCTTCACTGCACATAACCAGCTTTTCTTCTGGATTCTTTTCTTCTGTTCTTCTTAGTCGTATGCCTTTAAATCAACTTTAACTTCCCTTGGGGAACCTTCATAAAAAGATCTTTCACACTAAGTGTTTCAAGGGGCAAAAGAGAGTTGTGTGTCCTGTAAAAACTTAAAATAAAAATATATATTAAATTGCGTTAGAGTCCTGCACAGAATAAACTCATGTTAAAATAGTCCTAGAGATCACTTACTTATTTGGCAGTTTAATCTGGCCTAGGATCCAGAACTGATTGCTGAACTCTCTCCTAGAAATGTGGTCTTCAAACTTCATCTTATTCACACAGAGACCTTGGCAGCACAAACAGGCAGTACATCACTTCAGCTGTATCTCTGCTGCATTGGCCTCTGGCTCTGAATTACAGCATCTATCACATTCTGGCTTTTGCTTGCCAAGCTTTTAAAGGTGTGCTCTTGCTCACTGTACCTTATGAACAGCTTTCCCTTCCATCACTGGGCCTGCTTTTGAAGTTTACTGATATCGACTTATAAAATATTCTTTCTCTGCATGCCTACCCCTCTGACTACTGCGTAACTGAGACATGCATGCATATCGCAAGTGTCAAGTCCCAGTTTGAAAGTGCTTTGTCTTGCTCACGCAGACTGTGGAAACTTCTGCCCATAAATATCTGAACCTCATATGCTTTTAGAACTAGACACAACATACATCCTTCGGTTAAGATCTATTTATAATTAATAGCCTGGCATGGACTGGCAGATTCTTTGCTGGAAAGACTATAGACATAAACTCTATGTATATGTGTATACATATATATCTGGAGACATGCTCTATTCCTCTTTTCAGTTTTAATAACACCATATATCATATTTGTTTTTAAGCTATGTTTTACTCTGAAATTTTATTTTATAAAAAATAGATGAATTTTGCATGTCAGCCTCAAAGTCACTCCATTTTCACTCTTTAGCAACCTAATTATGCAGATAACCCTGCAGCTTTCAGTACCCCCTCTCCGGTTTTGTTGCATATTATGCTGTTGTGGTTTAACCCCAGCCAGCAGCCAAACCCCATGCAACCACTCGCTCACCAGTGGGACTGGAGCAGGCTGTTGGGAACACGCTCAAAACAAAAAAAAGAGAATTAGTCAAAATCAGTATTGAAAAGGTATTGAGAGACCTTTTCTTTTAATCAGCCAGGATATAAATATTTGGGTACACATTTCAGGAAAATGTTCAGCTCTAAACAAAACATGCCTTTTAGTGCAAGTATTTTTTGTCTTTCATTAATAAACTAATTGATTATGTATTCAGAATGATATTTTTAATATCAATGTCTGACTGTTTTCAATGTACAGTGATTATATAAAGAAGAGGAAAAGGAATTGCTACCAGTGATTGGAGAAAATGTCTTTGGAGCATGCAATAGACAGGAATTTTACAGAACAAATTCTAAGGTCTAAGCAGCAATGGTCAGAAATCACACCTGTAGCTTCTGACTCGAACTCTAAGCATCTCCAAGACTCTTTTAAAAGAGAATGGAGGAAATAATTTTGGACCTTTCAGTGAGACAGATGAAGGAGCACATCTACTCTCACTGTCCTCTTTCAGAAGCCAACAGAAAGGCATCTGTGGGAAAACAGGAGATCTGAGATCTTAACAGCTGACCCTTCTCCAGAGAGGAGAGAAATGTGGGAGTCTGGATCAATGAAATGTTTCAGGAAGAAAACACCTATACAGCAAGTGGAATTGCAGGCTTTTTGACCATTCAGCTAAAGAAGGCGTATGACTCAATTTAGTCATTCATTAGATGCAAAAAAATTAGATCTTTAAATTACATCAGTGTTGAGAAGGAATGTGGATTACAAACTGTGAGTTCATAGATAAAAATACTGGAACTTTTTTCTATACTTTTAAAATCACAAAGCCTTTGGAAAAAAAGGGTTAAATTCAGTCCCTGGAGAACAGAAAATACACCATATGCAAGCTGATATACACCCAGTTACACCACCTTTATACACATGAATTAGTTGAAGAGAACTGTGGAAAAGTCTACTTCAACAATGGCAAAAATATGTTACATTTTTATATTGAAAAAATCACTGAATTACAGCAGCATAGAAAGCTGGAAGACATCACAGAAGTTCTGCTTTCTCATACAACTCTTTGTTATATGCTTTGGGAAGGGGGAAACTTATGGTATCATTATTGTTATTATAAGCATCATTACTGCCACTTTTTGCTTTTGACAGGACATGGTGATGTATTACTTTACTTTATCACAGTTTATGTTATTACATAAATGATACAAATTACAAAGTTTGGAGAGCACAGGTATTCCTAGAAAGTGCCAAGCAAACCATAAATAATATTAGAATGATCTGGAGACTTGAAAAGAATTGTGAGCTGAATAGCTTTGTGTGGCTCAAACATATAATGGTACTTTTGGGTTGTTCAATTTCTGGCTGCAGCATCAAGCACTGGAAAGGAAGTAACATCCTAGACAATGTATAAAAGAGACCTCAAACCTGATTTTCTCCTCTACTAATCATAGAACCATAGAACACCGTAGCTCCTCAAAGATTACCTAGTTCCCACCCCTCTGCTGTGGTCAGGGATATGTTTCACTAGAGGTAAAAGTACATATCTATTTGTTTATTATTGTTTATTTATACCTTAGATATAGCAAGAGGTTCCTGGAAGAGATCGAGTTTTCATTTTAGTGAAGAAAAGATAAAAGTTGCTGTCTCACTTAATCCACATATAAAGTGAAAGACAACAGGTAGATACAATGTGAGAGGAGGAGAAGGAAGGTGACAGTGATGATTATTGCAGTAAACAGCAGTCAACAATTACCTAGTCATTGTCTAGTCTTTTGTGCACAATATAGTACATCCATAAGGCTGTTAATCATTATCTTTAGATCTGTCTTTAGTTTCTGTAAAATAGCAATGTTCTTTACAGGTACTTGGAAAATGATTTTCCCCAGTGGAGAAGCACAGAAAAGTTCATATTGTGTCTGTATGTAAAAATATAAAAATAATTCACATCTTACAACATATTGGGCACTGAAAGGCCAAGCAGGTCATCTGGCCTGACCTCTCATACATATCAGGCAAACTATTTTCTTTTAATTATCTTTTTATCAATCAAAATAACCTATTTGAATTAATGCAGAGAGTCATCTTGACTCGATCCAGAAAAATTGGTACATGAAGTATCCTTCAATTGCTTTTGCTAGGCTTTTATTCTGGTTAGCTACCCTGACTGCTAAATACTTTACTATCTTCTGAGTTTAAGTTTATCTGGCTTAATCTGCCAACCATTAGTTGTGATTATGATCTATTCTTTTAGATTTAAATGTTCACTGACAGCTGGAATCATCTTCCAGGAGAGTAGTTCAGGGTAGTTCTCAAATAGCTTTTAGACAAATAAAGTTTCTCAGCTCAAAACACTTTTCTCATCTTCAGGATAAATTTTCTTTCTTTTTTTTTAATATCTCAGTCTTTGGACAGCTTTTCCCCCAACAGTGCCACAAGAAGAGGATACAGTAATCCAGGATCCTTTCAACCAATATGTTACTCAGACACATAACCACCTCCCCATGCCATGGTCTGTATCTAGCTTGTTGTTTACATGCCAAGGAGGGCTTTAGTCCTTTTTGCCATGGCATCATATATACAATTTTACTTGCTTTTCCACTCTGACTCTTATATCTCTTCCTGAGAAACTACAATCAGATTACACTGTCCATTTCTCAGTGTGATGTTGCTTATTGTAGATTACAGCATATTTTCCTGTTAAATTACACATTACTTGAGTAAACCCACCTTGTCCTCTCCTGATCATTATGGCACATGCCGCCACTTTTCTCAGCAGTAACTATTTTTCACGGAATCACAGAATGTTTGGGGTTGGAAGGGACCCCTGAAGATCATTTGGTCCAACTTCCTTGCTCAAGCAGGTTCCCCTACAGCAGGTTGCAAATGATCATGTGTAGACAGATTGTGAATATCTCCAGAGAAGCAAAACTCCACAGCTTCTCTGGGCACCCTGGTCAGTGCTCTGCATCCTCATAGTAACAAAGTTTGTCCTCATATCCGGATGGAATTTCACGTGTTTCAGTTTGTTCTTGTTGCTCCTTGACCAGTCACTGAGCACCGTTGAAAAGAGTCTGTCCCCATCCTCTTGGCGCCTGTCCTTAAGATATTTGTGTGCATTAATAAGATCCCCTCTCAGTCATCTTTTCTCCAGGTTAAACAGACCCAGCACCCTCCACATTAACTCATAGAAAGATGCCCCAGTATTCTGATCATTACTGTATCCCTCCATTGCTCCCTCTCCAGTATTTCCTTTTCTTTCTTGAACTGAGCAGCTCAGAACTGGACACAGCACTCCAGATGCAGCCTCGCCAGGGCAGAGTAGAGGGAAAGGATTACCTCCCTTGACCTGCTGGACTCATTCTTCCTAATGCACCCCAGGACACATTTTTTTTTTTTTATTTCCAGGTCATTGACAAAAATATTAGTATCTTTAGACTTATAGACATTACCGTGAATTAATAGTAGAAATCATTTGATGTTTCACATTAACACCTACCCTATCAGATCTGCCAATACACCACCCTTAGTATGTTCAATATCTTTTCAATTTGCACTGTGTTGTGCTAAGCTTTAAAGTGTGTCTTATGGTATTTTGGTGTTCATCAGGTGTCTAAATACACTATGACAACTACATTATTACATTTGTCAGTCCAATATTTAATTTCATAAAGATTGTATCAAAGTTATAACTGGCAACAGTAATACACAATTTCCCTTGGGTTTACTTGTTCAGACATTAAGAAAGTATATAAACAACATGGATCCAAATAAGGTCTCTGTGATGATACACACAAAGTATGTCCCTTTGACAGTGTGAACTTAAAATGAACAAAAACATAGCTTGTTTCTTTAGATAACAGTCTATATATTTGAAGCTCAAATGCACAAAACCACAAACAGATAATGATTTTGTGGCTAAACACACCACAGTTGGCTGGGGAAGATGTCAGGAACTTCTTAGTGAGAGGGGAATAGCTGAAGCTGAAAACCCCAGAAGCTGATTTTCTCAGATTTTCTATAAATACAACTGCTCTGTTGTAGCTACAATTTTCTAGGTTCTGCATTTATTTGTCTGAAGAAGGTAGGTGCTGAAAAAGCAGAGAGGTTGAATATAACTGTTTCTTCTGGGTTTTGTACTCCGTACTGAGGTCCTGCCATGAACAGATTCCAGCAGGGAACTAACATTTCAGTATCAAGACTTAGGACCTGATTCAAGTTACAGTCCAGTCTACTACAGAATGAAATCAGTTGCACTTCAGACTTCTGCAATTTCCTCTCATCTATAGAGATCACAACCCTATCCTCTTTCATTCCTTTTTTGGGGGTTTTATCCTCAACCTTTGGGGGTTGAGAGGAGAAATAACGGGGCTTTTCCAGGCCCTCGATCTGTGTGTAGCTCCAGCATATATCTCTTGCTTTCCCTGTTTTCCTCTGAACCAAGAGGAAAAGTCTTTCTATTGAAATGCTAATGGAGGAACAAACTGTATAATAAGACTGCATCCCCTTTGGGCCTACATGTAATTTACACATAAAATGAAATTGCACATGGCCTTGTTTCACAGCATATTTGTTTAATTATCTTTCTTAAAAGCTTATTTCAATTAATTTTCAATATTTAAAAAAGGAATAAAAATGCCAATTTATCTGTGTACCTGATAATTAAGTACAGTTTGGGGAATAATTACATTATCTAATAGCAGAAATTTGTCCAACTCCAATAACTGACATTTTTCAACAGTTCTGCTTTCTTCTTCTCCAACTCATCATCATCATGGCTAGGCTTCATGAACGAAGATTTGGGAAGGGCTCTACCCACGTTTGTTGCAAGCGCGTTGGTGGCTAAAAAGGCCAATATGAGATAGGCAAGTCTGGTTGCAAAAGGCACAGCAGAAAGACTCCTTAGATGGTATATTCTGCAAGGCACGATTCTTTCTGCGTTGTCTTTTCTCCTCAAGGGTGATCCTGCGTGCTTTCTCAAAAGCATCGGCAGCGTTGTAGATGGTGTGTCTCCAGGCCTCCCGATTGGAGGCCAGAGTAGACCAGTTGTGGTGGTCAATATGGCCAAGGCTGAGCTGTTGTTTCAGGGAGTCCTTGTATCTTTTCTTCGGGGCTCCTCTCTTGCGGCAGCCGGTGGCAAGTTCACCATAAAGCAGGATCTTAGGGAGGCGGTGGTCCTTCATCCTGGAGACGTGCCCTGCCCAGCACAGCTGTGTTCTCAGTAACATGGCCTCAATACTAGTGACTGCTACTTGTTCCAGAACAGATGTATTGGTCACATAATCTGACCAGTGGATGTTGAGTATTGTACGAAGGCAGCATTGATGGAAGCGTTCTAGGAGACGCAGGTGATGTCAGTCAGTCCTCACTCATCACAGCAGACACTGAGGAGTTGACCAAAATGGCTTGGCCTTTCCCGAGACTGAGTCAGGAAAGAGTGGACAGATGCAGGCCAGTTTGAATCTTTACAGGAGGGTCATTTGTACAGTTCTGGTATATACCAGTAAAAGTACAACCAACAGAGCTAAGAAAATATTAAGTTTTTGATGAACTGTCATTGACTTTAAGAAAACCAAGTCTGACACACTGTGTTGAATTCTGATGAGCTTTTTCCAAGAGCCCTGGAACACCCTTGTTCAATTGCAGTGGGAACAGATGCAGAAGAGAGCTATTCAAGAGCTAATCACATGACAGTATATTGGGGTGGGGGCAAAGTTGTTAGCATAGTCAAGAAAGTACCAGGAAAGATAGAATTATTGTCTGAAAATACACAGTCCTGGGATTAGTATCAAAGATGAAAAACCAAATAGCACCGTTTGTGCCAAAACCAGCTTGCTGATTTTTCCACTGAGGAGGAAAGGAACAGCTCTTTGTGCAAAAAGTCCTGTCTGGACATCCATTTCCTTCCTTCTCCACATAAGTGGCCAAAAGTGGCCATACCAGGTTGGTACTGTGCTGTGAAGGGGCTGAGGAGGTGTTCTCCTATAGGTAAGACACCTGATTCTTCATGGGTTCAAGCTGCTAGTGTTGCATTGGCTCACTGTAAATGGGGAAGGCCCAGTTCTGAAATACAGCTGGAACAATCTTATTTGAGCTAAAGGGATACAGTAAAGAGGGCGAGCAAAAGAAGTAGCTTGGTGTTTTGAGGTAAATAAATGAAATTACCTCATTGACATAACTAATATTGACTACTATTTGCATACTACAGGCCAGAACAAGAAGCGTTGGTTCGTCAAGAACTCATTTAAGCCACACTGTGGAACAGCAGTAGTAAAATGGACTCTGCACTGCTGTAGGCCCCTCTGCAACAGGGGGATCTGGAACTTTGTCATATGGACCAGATATGTAACATCAAAGATCTTTTCTATCTCCATAAACATAATTGGTCCTGTACTGCTTACCTACAGAACGATTATGCTGGAGTTTTGGAACTGTTTTGTCATTTAGCAGATTTAGTAAACAGCTGACAGAAAGTTTTACCTAACTTCATTTAGGGAGAAGATTTCCTACCTATATAAGCTGTGATGATCTGTTTCTGCAGCTGAGCTAGAGGAAGTAAGATGGAATGTAGTCATGTCACGTATTTCACCAATCTCAGGGCTGAGTAAGAGCTGATATTTGCAATCAGAATGGTAGGGGAAGAGATAACTAGAAAGTCTTAATGAAAATTCTTCTCAGTTCTTCCAATGCCATTATTATTAGTCAAGAGTTTTAGTCTCTGTTACTGACTCATGTTAGGAATGCAAGAGGGACAAATGGGGTTTCAGGTCAAGTACTTGCCAGCTGCCTGACAAGGTAAAGATCAGGTTTTATTCTAACTGCAAGCATCTGAAGGCAAAGCTTGGTTTCTCAGCTAATGGTCTCCACTCCCTGGCAATACAGTGATTCTCTCAGCCTGCCACCTGGTAGAAGAAATAATAGCAAAATAACAGTTGAGAAACAACTGTACTAACCTCATTTAAACCTCTCTTTACACTTTTTTTCTGCTTCTTTCTCTGCTTCTGGCCTATATCACTCCACCCTTCGGTTAATCAGACTGGTGCTGACAATTAGGCTTGTTAACACTTTCCCTTCAGAAGGCTTGTTCTGCAAGTAGGGTGCCTGCCCCATTCCAGACAGCCAGAAGACAATGGGACTGTTTCCTGTGTTTAGTCCCAACAGCATCTGCAGGGACACCTGTCAACAAAGGGTAGAGCTTTTAACCCCTGGGCTGTCAAGGCACTTTAGCAAACTGGACCATAAACCCACTTGATTTATAATTAAAATAGGAACAGTTTTAAATTCTTTTTGCATGTTTGGGTGTTTTTGTTATTGTTTTTTTTGTTTGTTTCTTTTTAAAGGAATTAAAGTTCCAGCTAAGTAACTTGTAGTAGTTATAAAAGTGCCTGTTCAAAGTTTGTTATAGAAATTGCTTAGTATCAAGTGGACATTAAATACCTAAAAACTTAGGCACGCAACTATAGCTTTAGCTACCTACATATGTGGAAAATTTAGCTTGGAATGATTTCTGTGCAACTGAACACCCATAATCTACATTCAGTTGCTGGACCTGAAGGACTAGTTACATTTATTTCTTAAAAAACATATGCATACTTCTGTAATAAATGTAAGGTAGTTCATTCATGAATCAAGTTTCTGCACCTGGAAAACTATACAAATCTGAGATCCTTTTTCTGTCTCAAGAACCATCTCTTGTTATTTTAGGCTTTAAGGAATCCCATTATAACCTACAGAAGCAGTAAACACGAAAGGTTGAAATAGATGATTAGCTGTATATTATGCTGCTTCCCTTGCTGGTCCTGGAATGGAAGCTCTGTGGGATTACAGCTGTAGTACAACTAAACTGTAATACTATCTTGACATATCATACATGCAATTCCATCACAAATCATTTGCTGTCTTTGCTTTACATAAGGTCTCACTGGCAAAGGTCTTAATTCTGATTGCAGCTGTTCTCCATACAGTCAAAAATGTACTGACCCTCACAAGGGTGCACTGTGTTTCCTCTGTGCTGATTGCTCTCAGTTAATTTAATATGTGAATTCTGGTTTACCCTAGTATAGGACCGTAAGGTATATGGTGATGATGTGGACCTGAAAAGTGTTTATCATAGACAGTGGGCAGTAAACTTTAGTTGCATCAAAAAACAGACAGGGGCCAGGGCAGCAAAACTACTCTGAGGGGCATACTGCCCATAACACAGCTTGATTTTCAGGTGTGTTTGTATTTGGACATATTAACAATAGGAGTCAATGGAATCCATGATTGCTGATGGCATAACACTGGCTCTATAGACTGAGGGGTCATGAGCAGCGACTGTAGTTTTTATTACTGCACTACAGTCTATAGTTTGTCAGTGAAATGGCTAGATGTCAAATGATACCTGTGAAACACAGAAATGTTTAACTCCATTCTTGTTCTGGTATCCATACTATCGAGTTAACAAGACCACTCCTGCTGAAGGGCAAGCTTCTGACTAAGTATTTAGAGCCTTATTAAAAATAAAAGAATTTCTGAAAAACTCCTATAAAAATCAGTATTTTTCAAATCAAAGTTTAGCAATGTTTATTTTATTCCTTACCATACTTCCCTCATGCTATGTACCCGGGGGCCATTTATTATGGAAATTATCACAGAAACTATTGATAATGCTACCATACAAACATCAGTTATTTTCCATGCTGCTGGAGACTTTATGGTTTACTTTCACAAAGACTTAATTGAAGAGCACTGCTGAGGAAGACAAAATAGACACTCCTTAGCTTGATTTGATGAGTTGAAGCTTCGGTGGTTCTTTTGTGGAATACTAACAATAGCAAGAATACCATTTTGAACAAATTAAAATTTAAGAACAGCTACTCTGCTGTCTCTCAGTGGGTTAGCTCCTAAGTTATGTTTGGTTGAAAATGATGTTATGATCTTGGCTTTTGTTAAAAGTAAAAAATTAATCACTGTTTTGACTCTTACAACTATGCAGTGTCAAATGTCCATCTAAATGACGTTGACTTCATTAGCTTCCAAAAAAAGGAAATGTCTTCCAAAGCAGACTCTGTCTTAATACCTCTGTAATTTGGCTTTGCTCCCAAGGAATTGAAACACTGCTGACAGGTTTCAGTGGACATTGCATGCAACTTTTGACTTCGGTAACACATAGTTAATATGGTATAGAGAAAAATAGGCCTCTGCTCCCTGGCATCAAACAAGAATGTATGATCCTTCTCTTTTTCAGACAGCTGTTTCTGTACAACTCTACTGCAGAGTGGCAGATCAGTACAGAGCGGACAGCACAGAAAAGTAGTGGATGCAGGGATGATGGGATTGCAGAAGTATGTGACAACACAGAGAATACCAAGAGTATTGTAGAAGCTGAAAGCAAGGCGAAGAACTCTGAGATATGGAGATATGGAAAGAGTGTTATGTAGGGGTGGTCAAAGATGTCATTCTCAAATATTTTTTCCTAAGACAATGGTGTTTTTGACAGAACAACAATTTTTGTGAGAAGATTTGTCATTTGGGGACACATTTTATATTTCTGACATATTTCAGCAAAACAAACTACAAAAGTTTTGATAGCTGAAAAAATTGAGCAAATTTTTTTCTCTGCAAGAAAGTTTTAAGGAGGCAACATAATTCTTGTGTCTATGGGAATAAAAGACTTTTCTGTTTAAAATAATTTCTTTGGTAGTGGGATGAAAACAGAAAGGGGGAGGGTGCTAAAAAGATGAACAAAAAGGACAGAGCTGAAAAGAAAAATACGAAAAAAAGAAGTGACATGGAATATGTCTGAGAGAATTTTAATGGACAGTGAAGTGATCAATGTGAACAAATAACAAGAAGGCAAGAAAAGTAAATAAACGGAAAAAAAATTGGTGCGAAAACATATGGGCAAAAAGACATCTTTCTCATGACTCCTGGTAAGGATAGTAGAAGATTTGGTTTTGACACTTTAAGTCTACCAAGAAACTCATACTGTTTCAGCTAATCTTTTGTTGTCCTCCAATTTATGCTTTTCTTAATGGAGCCATCTTTGAAATCAATGGAGAGAGTTAAAGTCTGCATATCAAATCACAAGAAGAAAGCAGGTGTCATTCTGTCTGTAGAGTTGAGGCACAGCTGGGGTACAGTGTATGCCCACCCTGATGAGGGATGTGGGTTTTAGCAAGGCCTTCAAAATTGTAGACTGCATTGCAAGAGAAGGTGGTGAAAGACGGTTGCCGAGCAGTTGCAAGCCTGGGGGAAATCCTGGAGCTGAGGATGGGATTTTTTTATTTTACTCACAAGTTTTTACTGATCAATCTTTCCCAGTTTCACCATGCTTTTCCCCACAGCATTTATGGTGCTGACACTCGTCTGTGCCTTTCCCTCTTGTTTTGCCTGAGAATCCCACTGCTACAACTCATGCCCCTTTCAGCTCTCCTTTCTCTGTGCCAGTTCTCCTTTGCTACCGCAGTTCGGATCCCACCTCTGTGCTTTTCAGCAGCACTCAGAAGCTCCTCAGAGCCAGAGTTCAAAGCAAAACCCAGAGGAGAAAGGCTACCCAGGGCCATGCATTTGCAGGCTTAAGCCCAGTTTTTAGCTCCTATCAGAATTTATTTTATATTGTCAATGTGTTACAGCAACACAGTCCTCTCCATAGTCTTCTGAATAAACCATCTCATAGGGGTTTAAAGGTAAAAGCCTACATCCAGTGTTTAGAGGAACTCCTGTAAGACACTCATTTGAGCTCCAAAAAAATAGTAAATTATGTTGTTAACAGCTACAATGAAAAAATTAAAGAGCACTTCTCCTAGTTGAAAACTTCTGCTGTACACAGCAGCAAAATAGAGACTACAACACAAGGGAGGAGCCACTGTAATTGTCTTTTGCTGTGATCTCTAGATTTTTGATTGAAAGGATCATGTCTGGGGTTCTATGCTCATTCTTTTCTCATAAGCTCTCAGTACTTAGAAGTCTTTTCTTCCACTCTTAATTTGCCTGGAGCAAGGCTTTTATCTAGACTTTTAGCCAAGAGGCACCTGCTGAAATATTCATTGGTAGAAATTGTGCCATGGGTGTTTTTCCCCATTTGTCCAGTTCTATGTCATTAAAATAAGGTTGAGTGCAATGAAAATAGGATTTGACATAGAAGAATGGCATTCTCTCAAAAACTTTATATAATAGGCAATTAACCCTTTTCAGTGCAAGAATTGAAATACTCAAGACTGCTGAATAGTATCCTCTCTCGATGGCCCTTTTGCACCATATCAAAATGGAATTGAATATTATAACTTTCCTTTGTGGAAGAATAAAATTTTAATCTGCATTTTTTTATAAGGATGATTTGAAGATTCTGATATTGTATTTTGAAACTGATCTCTACCTAAAAATGATGGTCATTTGAGAAAAAGCAAAAAACCTGAGCTTATAAATCATACAATGTGGCCCTAAAGTTCCTTGTTCTTTCCTTCCTGCCTGCTCATAATACTCAGTTGATCATATGAAATGATTCAAAAAACATTTTTGTTTGGATTTGGGTCTGGGAATGAAAACAGAAGTTTTCGAAATCTCCAAGGATAAAAAATTAAATTGAATCAAAGAGGACCCCATTAAACACAATTAAACCTTGAATGGTTTTGACCTTATACAAGGCTGGCCTCAAAGCTCATCTGTTAACGTTGCTTTGAGTGTGACCAGGTGAACTCTGGATGAACTCTGTAGGTGCCTTCTGATCAAAACCATCCTGTGATTCTATTTTATTATTCTAATGGAGGCAGATACTTAATGTACAGAGAGGAGTAATTTTTTGAAAAACAGAGTTTAAATTTAATCAGTTTTTCAACAGCAGGAAACAAAAGTCTCCAGTTTGATATTATTTCACTCTGTGTTTGAGGGGCTAGTCCTAGGCCTGATCTGAGAGTCTTCCCAAGAATGCAAATCCAATTATATATCAGACATTTCCTTGTAGACATACTGGAAATTTCTTTGCATTTACTTGCAAGGTTCCTTTCAGATTTTGTTATCTGATAACACAGACATAATACTTTAACAATTTTTCTCTTTTCTAAAGATCTCAAAGTACATGAAGAACAGTCAGAAATTAAATCATGTAAAGCTCTTTTAAAATGGGGAAATATTTGATTGTTGCCATGCATCAGTATAAAAACAGACACAAAGAAATCAAACCATTTTCTCAAGATGTTGTAATGAAAATAATGGGCAATTACAGTTGTGCATCTAAATTGTATTACAAACTGCTTGCAGCCTGTGGGTAACAAAGGCTGGAACAGTTTCATATGATACCTCTCTGCCTACTCAGCTATCACTGTATGGAAAAAAATTTATGTGCTTAGGTAAGTGTTAGCAAAACTTCTACAGCTCAATGGCAAGATTTTTTTTTTTTTCCTATCTTAGAAATGCTTATTTGTTTAAGTTGCATTTTTAAAAAAGTTTTAGATATATACTTTTATTTATCCTTATTCAGTACACTTTCAAACATGTGCATTAAAAAAACAAACAAAAAAAAAAAAACTCCAGGATTTAAATACTTGAAAATTAAGCAAGAGAGTTAGGCAATTAGATATTTGTTGGCATTTGGCTGATGGGAAGAAATCCAGACCCATAAGAGATAATCCCTGGGTATCTGCAATCTTCCCTAGATAATATCTGGAGGGATATATAAATAGATAGATAAATGGATAAATACATGCCTCAAGGTCTCTAAAGTAAAACACTTCCGTACCTCAATTAGAAATTTCCAGATCACAATTCCAGTAGTTCAGTGCTATCTGAGTCCTGTGTCAGTCTCTGATGTTCCTTTTTGAATTTGATCACAAACTTTCTCAGAGTAGAGACGAACACCTGAATCAGGAGCTTTGAGGTCCACACACGCAAACTTCGTGGGAGCTTGGCAGTGCATGCTCTGCACTGTTAGGCACGGACACTGTCCATGCTTTGTCCTGCTTTATTCCAAAAGGAAGGAAGAACAGGGTCCAAAAGCCAGGGTCCAAAGAGCTCTGATTCTTTTTCAGCCTTTACCAAGCTAAGAATGATAAATTTGGCATGAAGTCTCTAACCTTTTGGACTGCCAAATACAGAGAGAAAAAATTGCAACAACTTCAGTTACTTCAAATTTTTCCTAAGAGGCATGAGAGGAGAACTTGGCATCCTAAGAACAGTGTGCTAGTTTCCCCTTTTTGGTAGTATAAGACTCTATTCCAATCTTTCTGCAGTAAAAACCCTGAGAAAAGGCCTTGTCAGCGGGACCTTGCGTCCTATCACAAGGCTGTACATGTATCATCAAACTCTGTTCTCAGGTAGAGTACCTCTGGAGATATTTTACTGAAGTCAATGACTGTGATTCCAGCTTTACAGCGGCATCACTGGCAGCAGATTTTGGCCTTTGGCTGCTTTTTGCAGACTTTTCTCAGTGCATAGTAGCATATGTGCTATTTCAAAAGAAAAAAAAGTCATACTGTTACCATGATAGAAGCACAAGTGCAGCCAAGGGTTTTAGAGAACAGTTCTTGATTAGATCAAAATTGCTTAAGACAAGACTGACTGCTTCATTGACTTAATGCAGCTGTAGAATCTGGAAGATTCTGATGCAAACAGCACCGGTGCTCTCCACAGCCTCCCTTAAAACCAGTCTCCTACATTCAAAAAAAAAAAAAATGGATAAATACAAAAATACTCGTATAAGGCAAAGCAAATAACCTGATAACTGCTTAACACCACTGAACATCAGTCAAAAAATTATAATCTAATAAAAAGGCAGTTGACATAATTGGTAAATGAACTTTATCTACTACTCAGCTGTACTCAGTCCAACCTGCCGTGATAGTAGTAGAATAAGCTTCACTTAACCCTCAGACTGCAAGGATTAGGAGTTAAATACAGCAATTCTGATTATGATAAATAAAAAGAGATGAAGAGTAGCAATAAACTACTTTGCATCCCCAGAGTATGAAAACATTTAAAGTTTATGGATCTGGCACAAGAAAGAATGATCATGATTACAGCTGGATTGCATTTCAGTATTTAAATTGTGCCCTTTGATTGGACACAGTTTTTCTAACTGGAAAAGCAAATGCATTCCAACCTTTTTTTTGGGTGTTAATTCACTTATTAACCAATTGAGCAGCGACTTTTCCAAATATGTTTCCAATATTCAGCATGAATTTGCTGGATGTGGTCAATTCTCCTGCCAGTGCATTTGGATATGCAGATATGGGATATGCAGACCTTCAGAATGCATTAATTTAAAACTCCAAGTGAATATTTATGGAGCTGTTCCGCAATAGCATCCACTCATATTAAAGATATAGATCTCTCCTAGACAGTTGCAGGAATCCCATGTGTTGTATGGGTCTGCTTGGGAGAAAATAAAGAAATCTTTTTCTGCCCCTACACCTCAGCCTCTAAAATGGCCTCTTGGGAGCACACGGTGTATACGTATGCAGGTACATACCACACAGCCTTTCCGACATTTTTACCTTCTTCTCTCCATCTTATACTGACAAATTCACTTGAAAAAACCTAATTGGTAATGGTTTCTAATGTCGTTTAATTTTTCATCCTAAACAATGAATGGAAACAAGGACAAAAGTTGCTTCAATGCTGTTGTTATTTACTGTCCCTGTTATAATAAACTCTAAGGAGTAATTAGATAAAACACACGCTATTGCTGTTAGTGTAGCTGTGGACTATTACACCCTAATTTTAGTCACATATTGCACTGACTCAAAAACCATCAAATAGTTTTGGTCTTGAAAACTGAACTAGAAATTATTTTTAGCAGAGTTTGGGTCTTGAAAACTGAACTAGAAATTATTTTTAGCAGACTATTTCTAATACTTTCATTTACATTAAAGAAGCTTCCACTAAATTTTTAGTACATCTACAAGCAGACAGTTCTTAAATATTGCAAAAATAATAATTGTTTCTTAGAAAATGCATTACATTAAATGGCAATAAATGAGTTGTTTTTCTGATATAAATCAAATCTTGCATTCATAGTTCTCTCAGGTTTGTTATTTCCAAGAACTAAAGTGATTTCCTGTGACAGATACAGTTTGTCCTTCCTGCTCACTGATATCTTTAAGGCAGATAAAACATAGGATCAATACAATACCTACATTTACCCCTGAAATCAGAAATATCTTACTATAGACATGGGAATTTCACATGAGTTGCCAAAAGTACAACAGAAACATCATATGCCACTTCCTTTATACAAAGACATTGAGATAAAAAACCCCAAACCCACGTACACTCCCAAAAAAGAGCCAAGGTAGGAGGGTACTATCAGTTAGTGTCCAGCTTTGAGGTTCCATCAGAAACTGGATATAGAGGAGAACAACAGTGCACCCGAAAAATCTCTGAGAATACAGAGTCTGTAGATTACTTGTCATACTTGGATTCCTCAACAACTTACATCTCGAAGGATTTACTCCACAGAGAGTGAGGATACAGCTCTCATTCATACCAAGAGAGTTATTTGTGGAAAACCTGGGTGTTATTGTCTTGCCGATCAACTCCTGAAAGTGCAAGGTCTTCTCTTTCATTAAGTTAAACCAGACTAAAAACCTACTTAACGTCAAAAACAGGTTCATGGAGAAAGAAATCTTGCAGAGTTACTATCAAGTCACCATTAACTTTTCCAGGGATGCAAAAACCCGTACAAATCCTTTTGTCATATAAAAGTGACCACAGAAAATTACAAATATTTCCCCACTTCCTTTTCCTGGAAATTCCTGTGGATTTTGCTTTATTCATTTGAATTCATAGATAGTAGCCCTCTAAAGTAGCAAGGATTTATTTAACTATTTTGTGTTTAAATATGGAGCTGAAAACCCTAATAGCAATTTAATTTGACTAAATACTTACATACTTTATGGTCAATCACCCAGATCTTTTACAAGGTTCCTTGGCTTTGGAATTACTAATCTCAAATGGTACTATATATGAGCCTTGTCTGACATGACATATATTGAAAGAGACTGTGGAACGATCGCTAAGAGATGAGAACCTTGCTACAGTTTTAGTGAACCAAAGCTAAGAGGCAAATTATTCAATTATAGCAAATTTACAGTAGCTTAATATTTGATAGAAGTGGTTCTTCTATCATCAGAGCATCATATTGAAAACCCTTGAGCAGCAAAATAGCTCCAGAAATGCCGAGGATGTGTTAGCCACTTATTAAGAAAATTCATCTGTCTTGATTTTTTTATGAACACTTTGGCTTTTCGTACAATAATGGCTATGGAGACATTTTTGGTTAGTGCATTGATGTTCCAATTTACCTTGGATAGCAATGCACTAGAGGGGACGAGAGAGCAGTATTAGTGCAGGTATGTTGTGGTAGAAGCTGTGGCTCCGTAATTAACCCAGGGGCTGTAAGTGCTCTGGGCAGTACCTATAGAAGCACCTAATGCAAAGAATTCTGCTCTCCTCTTTCAGTATAATATATTGAGAAGTCTGCAGGGCGTTAATGGTGTCAGTCCCAATTTTTTCCCCAAAGTACACCTCAGGTCACTGGAATTTGTTCCAGTCAGTTGTATGGCTGCCCCTATAGGTCTGACCAAGTGAGACAGGACTCTGACAGTGAAATTAATCAAGAGAAGTGGTTTTGTTGGGCAAGTGGTACAGGTTCATGAATTTGAGAACACTAAACCTTACAACAAGATTTCAAAGGTCTCTCTTTTAAATATCAATGATTTGTCAGTCTTCTTCTGAAGCCATATATTAGGCTTTTATTCAACATTTGATTTAATGCTTGTATAAATACAAGAGTAACAGATTGCAGTGTCTTTCAGCTCACCAATTTATTCTATATTCAGCAATCCAGATGCTCACTTTCCAAAATGGAGGATATCATCTCGTACAGTCTCGGTGATGATACAGTTATAGCATATATATCCCAGAAAACCTTGTACAGGGTAATTACAGTTGCTGGTGACAAAGTTGTGAACATCAGTTTATTCTAAGGATCATCTCCCAAGTCACTTGCTGTTTTCACTACATAAATTTAAGAAGTTCTATGAATGGTCAGGAAAATGTAACATCCTGGGCTTGGATGAAAATATTTATTTACCAGTACTAATTCCTGCTCACCCTCAGGCTTCTTAGAATTAGACGAATGATCAGGCCTTTCTTCCTCTCCCTTTGAGTGTTCTAAAAAAAATTTAGCAAAAGTTCATGAAAACCAGTATTCTATGTTCAGTACTTTAAGTGAAAGGATAATGCATAAATGAGTATGATAAAGTTTTTTTTTTTTCATAATACGTGCACCAACCTTTTCTTTGGGAAGTTATTAGCAGTTAGGAGTGTACAAAGATTACTAAAAGGCAACTACAAAAATCCTAATTTTCTTTTTTTTTTTTTTTGGTTTTACTTTGGATTCCTAAATTACTCTTGATTCATACCAGCAGCAACCAATCAGCATCAGCAAATGATGCCTAGAGTGTTTAGTCATTTATCATGGAACTAACTCTGTGTTATATTTACTTTTGTGACATTTATAGTAAGTTGCGTTGCAGTTTCATTTGATTTAGCTACTTGTTTAAGTCTGCATGTAGCAGACTATACTTTTGCTATAGTGCAAAAGATATGTATGATGTTATTGTTACTACTATTGTCACTTATTAAGATAATCCTTCACCTTTCTATTTTTCTCATTGCAATGGGCAATTTAAGTCTAACTAAGCAAACAGATGCTATCTGTACAGCAGAGAAGATAGTGTGTTTTTCTTGCCTTTTAACCCAAGAATTGTCAATTTCTTTCTGTCATAGCAGGGCTTGACACTTAGGGCAGCTTGAACCTGCTTTGCATACTGTGAATTCTTACAACAGCAGAAAATTGTGACAGGTGTTAATTATAATTTCCACTCCCTCTATTCAACTGTTATTTTTCATGAGTTCCAGAACCAGTAGAGGAAGTTTAACTAAAACTGGATTAAGAAATTAGTCTCCAATTTTGGAAGATAAGGAAGGAGAAGATATAGATTGTGACAGGTACTTCCAAGAGTGTGTGTTTGTGAATGTGGTATATATATATTTACGGTTTTATTCTTTTGTGTTCAATACACAACCGTTTGTGACTTTGTTTGTGACACAGCAATACATGCAGTGACTACCAGCTGTTCCTTCAAGGTATCCATCCAAACCCAAGTGAAGCTAGGAACACTATTTCTGGTGGCTTTATTTGATATTAACTTCTACTTTTATGTACATAGGGTGAGAGTGAATATTTTTGCAATATGGAAATAGAGTATGACAATCAACCTCCACTCAGGGTAGCCAGCTCCTTTTCATCTTTGCCACATGACATGTAAGCCTTTCTGAAATGAGGTGAAATCCTATGGGCCAAAGATGCATACATCTACTGGGGTAAACTGTAATTAAGTAGACTCCAGTGTGGAGACTTGAACATACAATCTACATTTGTTATTATTATCCCCACTAAATATTTATGTTGCAGTAACATGTAAGAGCCTCACTCAAAAACATTACCTGTTATGTGCTGCTCGACTTCCAAATAAACCAGACTGTTCCAGTTTGCAACATCACACAAAGGTGCAGTGGCATTCATCAGGTGAACCAAGAAGTGAACAAGCCTGTTTAGTACCACTCTTGTGTCCTTATCACTGAAAATGCCTCCTGACATATTTATAAATTATGCTTTTCAACGCAGTGCAATCCAGGTGCCAGGTAAGAAGAACATAACTTTGCAGTCTAATGTAACAAACCACCTTGTTGTGTACCATTGGCTCCTCTGACTGAGAGATGATATTGTTCTTAGTACAGATATTCTGAATTTTCTCACAGTTGCCTTGTGCTCATGATCTGGCTATATCCATGCGTTCCATTTAGATTAAAACTCTCTGCAACTATGTTCTGTGTTTGTACAGCACCTACTGTGGGATGAGACCCTGATACCTGATTAGGGGTCCTAGCATATGATGCACTGTGAATGAGTGTCTAAAAATAGCACATCAAGGACAATAATGACAGTGTAGAAAAAAAACCCAACCAAACATAACCCCAAACAAATTAAAACAGTCTGCAAATAAATTTTAATTAATAATGATAAATAGTTAAAAAAACCCCAACTTAGTATAAGAGAGCCAGTACTCCTATTTATTACAGCTCCTATGCACATGTTTAACATCATATATATATATATATATATGAAAAGCCCAAGATTTCAAGGATACTAGTGATTTTCTTAAAAATTAACTTGAACTTAGTGGAATACAGCCTTAATGAGGACAACTTGGATAGTTTAATGCTCAATGAATTAAACACCTGACAGACTAATTATGTCATCTTGAAATGTTGATCCTGCCTATAATCATACCAAACTTGTCAAGCTGTTCACAACAGAGGCAACTTGTAAGGTTGTCTGTGCAGTATACATGCAGATATTCAGCCAGAGATCAACCTGCCTCAAAGTTAGCAAAATTCCATGAATCCTTTGTGTCCACTGACTTGAAGGGGAAGTTTGTCTTGTAACAGGCTCAAAAGATGAAGTGTTTTACTTTTGGAGCAAGGAGAGAAGCATGAAGTTCCTGAGCATGAAGTCAAAGGGAATTAGTCAAATTGAAAGTGGGAAAAACTTCTAAAAGCAGTAGACTGTCACAAATTCCATCAGCAGCCAAACTTGTGAGGAAACCATGAAAAGACACAGTTCCTTCATTACTAGTTTTGTGTCAATATATCAAGACAATGGACATTCTCTGTGGTACGTTTCTCTGAGCAGTGCACTTATTTTAGGAGAGATATTAGGAAGATGATTTAATGGCAGAGTCTTCTAAAGCTTGTAAATGTTGAATCAAGTCAGTTAAGGTGGTCCAAAGCTATTCCTTTCACATCACACTTTTGCATGCCTAATTTATTCCTTCGGTCAGCACATTCTAACTGTAAATGAGGGAAACATTTGATTCAGGTTATTCTGGGAAAAATCCAAGAATTCACTTCAAACCTGAAAAGCTAAATTTTTAACCAGAAGGTCCATAAATTACAGTGCATGGAAAGAGTATGAGATATATTTTGCTGTCTCAATCTAGACTGTTTCCTTCACGGGAATAACACTGGGGAGTCTTCAATCTCTAGTTCTCTTTTCTTGGTGCTTTTTTATGTTGGTTTTACACCTAATAAGAATCATGGAAGGCAGACCTTCTGCTTTTAGCAAGCAATATCACAAATACAGCTTTGGTTTCTACCTGACTTGTTCTTTAATTACAGAAATTAAATAAACGAACTTCCCCCCACTCTTCTTGTGTTTGGGAAATGTTCAGACACTCTCTTAAAAGTGCAGAACTTTAGTGCCTTTAGGATATAACAATGCTTTATTTGGATTCAAGTGATTAAAGAGCTAATTTTCTTAGTGGGAGGTTAGTACATTTATACAGAGAAACTGCATTACAGGAATATAGATACATTTGAGTTCCATGGGGGCCCAGGGAATTCCAAATTCCCCTATCTCTGCTTGTAGCAGCAAAGACCATAAAAAAGAAGAAAAAAAACCTCTCAGTATTTTGCATCTTCTGAGTCGGGTGTCTTCTATATAGCTGGAGACAGTTACATTCATTTTTCCCTAGAGGACTAACTTTTTCTGAAGTAGTTTGTTTGGTCTTTTTAATTGTAAAGTCATAGAGTTCATTTCCTCTGCATTGATTTTCAAATGATGCTGTAAATGTGAGGTTCAGATTCTGTTTCTGTCTAACTGATTTGGTTGCTTAGTACTTCTAAAGAAGTTTGATTTCATCCAAGCTAAAAATTTGAATAAAGCAAAGGTGTGAACATAAAATCTGGGAAATACTGCATACTTTTTTATTGTACCATAGAATTGTATCCAATAAAAAGAAAGGAGCT
Organism: Oxyruncus cristatus; assembly: GCA_013399855.1. Lineage (NCBI taxonomy): Eukaryota > Metazoa > Chordata > Aves > Passeriformes > Cotingidae > Oxyruncus > Oxyruncus cristatus. Next base: position 1,779,876 of record VXAY01004929.1, on the reverse strand, counting down.
TTATAACTCTAGTATTTTCTGTTCTATGTACAGAGCAGAATTGCAGCAAGTATTTGGAAACATTATTTCTTATTTTTTTTTGCTCTACCTATTTGGTGAATTAAGGTGTGATGATGCTGTTCATTTTCCTGATAAAAAAGTTGTCTGAATGCTTTTCCACAGTAGTATCTGGCATGAGAGTTTTAGATGATGAAGGGTATGGTCTCCAGTTGAAAGCCAGGCAGGCATTTCACCCAAGAGGGATGGAAACAATCAATAGGGATCAATGGCCTGGATCTGAGAATTTAGTACATTTAGGTAAAAAAACCAATACTGAGTTTGAGTGAATGAGTTGTTTGCTGAGTGAAAGGTGTGAACACCTTTAAACACATGTGGTTTATACATTTGTCTAACCAAAACCAGTACTGCTTATGGTGTGTAGATGAACACAATTACTGCCCAAGCTGAAGTGAAGCATCTCCTGTCAAACTCTGGAAGTCTCATGATGCTCCTCTTACAGTGGAGACACAGTTGCATACCCTGTACACTCCTTCTGCTGGTGATTCCTGTGGGATATCCAGGGTGCTGGCACTGCATTTTGGAGAGGAATTTATTCCACTGTGATGCAGATAGGTGACTGCACAGCATGCCAAATAATGAGCTAAAAGGAGATTCCCTCAACAACAGCTTCTTTTTATTTATCTACCTACCACTGGAAATCAATTTTTTTTCCTGACAATATTTCCATTCATTCATGTTTAGGTGCTTTTCCTTTTCTTAAGGTACTGGCATTGGAAGTGACCTATGACAAGTAGGTTTTTCAATGCATTTCTCAAGTAATAAATAACTGGTCTTTAATTTTCCATCTAATTGAGTGCTGGGCAGGCAAACTTTGGCTAATTACTGACTAGGATTTAAAGAGCTAACCAGTGGTGGGCACAATATCCATGCAAATCAATTGTTTCAATCCCAGTCTGAGCTCTACTCAGATTTTGTAAGGATTGTTGTATTGATGAACTCCATTACCTGGAGAAGAGACTAGGAAATGCTGTAGATATTTTATATTGTTTTTTAAAAGCTGTTAGATCCTTTATGGGACACAGAACAGTAATCTGGGTTCAGACAGTTGGTTTATTGAAGGGAAACCCTTTTTTTTGTCTGCATTCCAGGATTTAAAAGAAAAAATAGAAACTGGGATTAGAGCCAGACTGAGGAGAAATGATGCAGTCTGTCAGCAAGCCCTCAGGTAACAATATCATAATTTATAAATTCTACCAACAATAGGATAGTAATTAAAGATGTAAGTTTCCTTTTTCCTGTCTCTATTTTCAGCAAAACAGATTTCAGAATGCTAAACTGTTTGTGTGTGTCCCAAAGCAAGGATTTAAACCAAAACCAAAAAAATGTCTCCAAAAAACCCTGAAGAATCAAACCATACACAAGGGCTCCACTTTTGCTTCTGTTTTGACTTGCTCTTATTACTTATGCTGTAATAGGCTGGTGGCACGTTGGACTTTCTGACTTGTATCACTGCATGATTCAGAATTACTTTCTTAAAAAGTCAAGTTGGAGCATTTTGTTATTTGTTTTGATTTAAAATGAGAAGGAGCACACTGGTCCGGATCTTGTTTTGTTCCTTAGAGTTTGTGAATTTGCCCTGATGAGTTCTATCCTTGCTGTATCTAGTGTTTGGACCATTAATTCAAATAGCTGGGGCTGAATGAGCAAAGAATGGGGCTTCATGTGGGGAACAGAAATAGCTGGATGGTATAACAAGACCTGCTTCCCCAAATTACAGCAACCCTGATAATTTCATCTTCTGACTTTGTAGGATCATGTTGAATAATACAGTGAGTTTATTGTTGGCAAATGCTGATGTTTTAGTGGCAAACAAGTACCACATCATTTTTCTTGGCACTAATTAGAGTCTTTTCAATGCCTATCTAATTTCTACTTATTTCATTTATAATGCCCTTGAGTTATGGACATTGTTTTATGTAGTGTTTCTACGGTGCCCAGCACAATGGGGCTCTATTTGTGACTGGGAATGAGGTGGTAGAGTAATAATAAAACAAATAATATTAGTAATAATAAATTAATGATATCAGTTTGTACTGTGATCTTGTCAGCACTCATGAGTTAAGCAGTGTTGGACTAGTCTGATAGTTAAATGGCAGGCTGTCAGGGAACACTTCTGTTTAACAGATGGTACTGAACAAGTGCCCAGGCACAGTACTAGGACATTGTGTTGTACCAGGTTCCACCAGACATAAAATTGAGGTCTTGACCACTTACAGCCATAAACATTAAATGCTGTATAAAACAAGTACACTAACCACAAGGCTTGACTGCAGTGCCAACTAGAATCTGCAAAAATATTTCTTCTGACCATTGGTTGCTGAATCTGGTCAATATTGGCCAAGTCAACCTTTGAGACTCTCTCTGCTAGGTCTCCTTCTGTTGTGTTCCTGGATAAGTTTCCTTTTCACCTTGCACGTTACATCATTTAGCAATGCTGTCCTGTAGAGTCCCTAAACAGGTCCTGTGTGTCACTCTGGGTTTTTTAATAGTGAATGGTGTTGCCTCCCTATGTACAGATCTGACAGATAGCTAAACAGTACAATGTTCTTATGGCCTCCATACCTAGGAATTGGCCTTCTAGCTTTCCCTGGGGAAATGCTGGATTGCAACTATCAAGGTATTTGAAGTGGATTTGTGACTAAAAGATGTGTATTTTGCCAGGAAGGAAAGAACATATTTGATTTTAACTTTCCTATTTTCAACTGTAACTGTTGATAGTAATTTCAGTGGATTCATTTAATTTGCTCCTCACTTACTGAACATCTCATGAAGAAAGAATCAATGAGGATAAAAAGTTGGACAGTCTTTGCAAACATATCTCCTTTTTTTTAGAAAATTCTCCTTTTTTTTTTTCTCTTTCACACCAAAGGGAGAAAATATGATTTTAAGGTTAGTTTGTTTTTCTTCTTTAGGCCTTAACAAACAGTTCAAGAAAGAGTTTGGATCTACCCAAATTTATATCCTGATCATGTAGCCTGAACCGAACCTAAGCTGATGAGTAAGAGCTGTTTTGGATTTACTATGCTGTTTCTTTGGTGGCTTTGGTGACACACTTGATGACCTGAAGTGTGACTGATTAGTCCACCTGAAGTGTGACTTGTTAGTCCTCAATTTAGGAACAACTGGGAGTATATATTCGTGCACACAGCCACTAGGATTGCCTCTGACCAGCACATCCTGAAAAACTTCTGTGCAGTGCAAATCATTCACATAAAAAACAGGTAAGGATCAAAATACGTATCAAAATACGTCTAGTATTTCCTTGTTCATGTGATTGTCTTTTCTGCTTTCATTGCCTGCAGGAAACATCCTTCAGGACTCATGTATATATCTTTTCGAGTTAAAGAAGAAAATACTAATGATTTTATTGGACAGTACTTGCAATCATTACTACACTGACAGTACGAAAAGATATCTGAAAACTGACATTCTCTTAGATCCATTTGTTTTGCTAATCTCACTTAGCCCAGCTGCTTAGCCTGTATGTAATACCAAATATTTGAATTTAGGAAAAATAAGAAACTAGTAGGAATGTGTGTTGGTTAATGAAACAAAATCCTAAACAAATAATGTCACAGGTTGTAATTATTTAAAGCTCCAAAAGATTTCTGGGAAGGCAATGAAATAAAAAATAATAGGTGAATTCATGAGTGCTGCCATCACCATGAACACCACCATGACCTCATTGACCTTCTTTCCAAACAGTGCTACTTACTCATTTTGGGATTCAGTTCACAGTCGCTCTCCTGGCCTTTAATGGAAGTGAATGACTTTGGGGTATAAGCAGGGCATGATTATAATACCATAATGAACTACCTCCTGCATCTGTATCCCTTACCTTGTGCTAGAGGGAATTAGAATGACCTCAGCTGGATGTCATAGGCTGTTAGCAGTGAGCCCAGGTACATGAGGATGAGCTTAGTCTGAACATGGGAATATGTAGTGAACTGGGGGCTGGATCCATAAAAGGACCTAGGTCATGCAACATACAATTTTTAGGTGCCTAGCAGCTTAGTGAAATTCGCAGCCCCAAGTGTTGCAGGCAACACGTGAAATGCAAGGAGTGAGGAACCTAGAGAGGAATCCTGAAAACCAAGATGCTTTAGGCATCTCATAAAACACATACCAGACAAGAAGCTGATTTCTTCTCTCAGGGACCAGGGGTCTCCTGAGACTCCTAATCACATTGGACCTGGGCACCTAGCTCTGGGTTAGGCTCTCTTTGTGAGGAGTCATATAGAAAGAAATACATCTTCAACCCAAGCCCTTGCTTTCAGACTGCTCTCTGAAAAGTCAAGGAGAAGTTTTAAAATTTTTAACTTCTTTNCCTGGTTAAATATGGACTTTCAATTGAGTGCTGTCAAAATCTTGCTGCTGTTGAAATTTTTTTTTTTTTTTTTTTTTTAGGTCTTTTTTTTTAGATTTTTTTTTTTTTCCACATCCAAGAACATTGCCCAAATCACTTGGTTATCTGGCATGCTGGATGAAGTTTTCAATTACTCTTAGTGAAGAAGTTAAATACTGTATATATAATTAAAGACTCAGAGTTGGCAGCAGATGAGTGAGATGTTAAAGATCTTTGCAATGCTTAAAATTTGGATTGATTTGCCCCAAATCCCTCTGCGGACCTAACCCTGAGAAAGCACTACATTTGGAGACTGTATCTAGTAAGATTTAGATTTTGTAGTGACTGTAACAGTGAAGCTCTCTGAGTTGTGCAGCATAGCAATGAAATACTAGATGACCATTGTATTTGGCATACTTACCCAAATAGCATAGTCTCACTCTTGTTATAATACTGTAGGTGTCAGTAACTTTAACATTATAGGTGGATAAACTGAGGAACGGGTAAATTCTGACTTACACAAAATCATATGAAAATTGCAGAAAACCATGTATTCATATGCATCTCTTTTTGTTTGTATCTCTCTGGTTTTCATTTATAACTCACCTCCTTTGCTATGTACATTTCTTCAGGAAGGCAAAATATCTCGGGGACAATAGTTATTGGGTGTCACATAAATTAGTAAGAGAATCTCCTCCAAAGGTCAGATCCTCATGAAAATAAAAATGGAGGTTAGCTAGCTCACAAAACCAGGACTGTTTGCAGGATACCCAGTCCTGTCTAGTTTCTTGCTCTAAGGCACACACCCATTCCTGGAAATGTGTTCTCTCATGTTAGGAGCTCTGGTCTAACCACCCCAATATATAAGGTTATGAAAGGATTTGCTTAAGGCATTTTTATTTTTATCCAGGCAAGCAGTCAGGAGAAGAAGAGGGAGGTGGTAAGGTGGGGGGGGG